>VDFB02255517.1:0-45392 GCA_007258455.2 Sequoia sempervirens | reverse complement strand
CTTCAAAAGAAAATTCAAAGCTAGTTAGATCAGGAAATGCATCAACAAAGGGGTGTGCATCTTCTTCTCCTTCTTCTTCTCTTGGTAGGTTTTGATATTCAACTAGCTATAATGGATCATGATTGTTAGGAAGGAATCTCCCATGAGCATCTCTCCTCCTTCCTCTATCCATGCAGTAGCAACTCACTATCAGCTAGCTCACACAGGAGGTGGAAAAGAATAGTGGATCATTACTTTCCTAAATGAGGAGTATGCTAAGAACAACTTCGAAATACTACAACAAGAAAAACTACCAATGACTCCAAAGAACTCCCTAATCTGACACCATCCCTAACAACGACGCCAAAAAAGTTGGCCTCCAACAATGATTTAACAACTAAGCTCTTACAATTGTGATTCAGAGATTGGACATCTAAATTGAATAGCCATTCAATCATCATGAAGGTGCATTTAACTTTTCAACCTAGGGATGTGAACTAGAAATGGGTTAGCACAGTATGTGCACTAAGGATCCAAAGTAGCCATTTTCATTCTACAACTAAGAAAGACACAATGCTGAAAGTAAATTGCTTAGAAAGAAATAACATAAATGTTGAACATCAAACAACAACTATACTAAGTTGAAATGCATAAAAAAAATGAAAGTCTGAGCAAACAAATATGAAACTACTCTGTCTGCTTTAGCTGCAGGAACAGTCACAAAATGGAATTCTAGTGGCTGCAGGAACAATCAGTGCCAGATTCTTAACTAATTACTGAACATAAAGTAACAACTAAACTAAACTAAAATAAAGGATGAAATGCTCACCAAGTGGGCCCCTTGGATGAGTATCCTCTAAAACTAATGTAAACTCAGATGCATGGACTTATATCTTCATTTTATTCATTGGAAAACATAAGTACAATAGAGCAGTGTAACTAAAAACTAAGAATTCAAGTACATCATTAGATCATGTAAACCCTTAAGAAGGAGCATCCGAGTCTTATTTATACTACTAACTAAGCAAGGCGGTCAACTCCACGAATTGGGAGGACGCCATTTTAGGGAAAGCAGAGAAAGTGGAGAGGGGGTTACGCATGCATGAAATCTGGTCAGACGTGCTTGCCTCAAGACAAATTTGGCACAACAGTAACACCTATATTTGCTCAACAAACAATTAAGACCATTTACAAGGTGGTTACAACTCGATTTGCATAAGGAATCTCCTGCCATCGATAGTCTTCCCTTCGTAGGCATGACCACTTTGTTAACCATTATGGTGAATGACCAGCTGGCGAAATCTTCTCAATTTAGTGGCCTCTAATCATATCTGCATGGCAATATTAGTACACACAATAATCACATATCTATAACTATCTTAAAGAACATTCATTAATCCACATGTAGAATTAACACAAATAGTCCATATAACATGTCAATGTCATTAAAGATTTGCAGAAATAAAATTAGGCCCAATGTCTATGGTTTCAAGGAAATATAAACATTCAAACACCAAGGTCCATGACAAATTCAACAAATAGATCATAAATTCTACCAAAATTAAACCATAAACTAGACTCATCAACATTGACTAGGTATTTATATGCAATTAATCTAATTTCCTGGAAATTAAATCTCGATAGCTGACATTTGACATTCAAAATTCAAATAATAAAATGCAAATTCTAACACATTAAAATTTGGAGGAAAAAAGGGGGATTAAGTCAACTAGGGTGACTTTGTCCCGACCCTATTTTGTGGAGTGTAACGTGTGGAGAGCAAAATATTAAATGCTTGCTTAGGTTTTGCAAATGGGTTTTCTTGATAAATGTTTAAATGGGCCATGAAATGCATAATTTAGGACATTAGATGTTCAATTAGGTCTAATTACTTCAGAGGGAGAAAAACAGTGTGAAATTATCAAGGGTGAGAATTTATGATGCTACAAGTATCAACAAATAACAAGGGGAATTCATTGGCAGTACTATCATTCAATGTTACAATAATAATGCTATAAATGAAAGACTTTGGCGATAAGACCATCCAAAGTGCTACAACACTGGTATCATGAGAATATTTCATCAATTGAAGAAATTTATCTTGTTGATGAGAAAAAATTATAATAATAGTGGCAAATATCAACTTTAATAGTCTTAGCAATCACCCAAAAGATAAAAAATTAGTATACCTCAAGATACTAGTGCTGATATGATCAAGGTAAGTCTAGAAATCCAAGATATCTTCTGGTAGGTGATGGACAAGTTTGCTATATTATTGTTGCGGGTCATAAAAGTAATGATAAAACTCCTTTCAAGCAACAAGCACACCTGCCTAAGGTTTCCAAACACCCTCAAACACACCCAACTCCATTAAACTACATTGCAAGCCTAAGAAACTATGAACAACATGTTTGAAACAATAATGTTAACTCCTTAATACTCATCAATCTTGCATAGAATAATCCACAATATCACTAATCTGCTTCACCTTTACCTAGTTATGTCAAACAACCCCAAGTGGTAAGAAATGACAATGCACAAGTCTAAAACTTACTAGATGAATTGTTGTACACTAATTATGGGATATGATAGCTAGGAAATTACCTCCAAATATACCTCCAAACTGGTGTGACATAACACCAAATATTTCTAAACAACATCACACTCATCCAAGTAAATCAAACTTCCTTAAAATACATGAGAATGACTTCATTTTTTTGACATCTAAGTACCTAAATGAGGTGACCTAAGGCTAGGCGCCAACAATGGTGTAGAAACAATCCCAAAAATTTAGGCGCTTCAGCCTAGGACTCATGCCACTCCTTTAAAACCTGTGCGACCAAAAAATGATAGTGATACGATTCCCAAACATAGATAAACCTACTTGCAACAATGGTATGGATAAGGTAGAAATAGAGTGGTACGACCAACAAATGCTTTTCTCCAATGTCCTCGAAGGAAATTCAAAAATCACTATAAAAAACCTCAACAAATCTCTACAAGATGATTATCAATGAAAGCCCAAAAATTTGCAATCAAACACCTTGAAGATATTTATTTTTCGAAACCTCAAAATCTAAAACACAATCAACACAATGGTGATCTCTTAAATAAGACCACTTAGTCTACCTAGGGATTATTTATCAAATATGAAACTAGAAATCAAATGAGGGTTTTCATCCTCAAATGATTATAGGAAGAACATGCAGGTTCAATCCAGTAGCATAACAATAAGAGAAGCATTCAACATCTAACAATGAGCCCTCAACCACCTTTTATAACTTTATGAAGCAATAAAATATTACTTTTTTCTTGTTTGCTCGAAAACTCCTTTTATAAAATAAATAATTAACTTTATGGAGCACTTTTCACCTTTTTGAGGAATAATAATGTTTTCTCATAAATAAAGTCTCTTTTCCAAAGTGTCCATTAAAAATAATTTTTCAACATCTTTAAAATGAGCTATTACATTAAGTTGGCCCTTTTAATATTTCCAACAATAGACAACTCTAGTGAAATATTAATTAAAAAACTCAATAATATAACCAAATTGCAAAAAGCATCCAAATGAAATAATTTTACAATTTTGATCATACCTAAGTGATATTGAAGACTAGAGATGATGATTGGAGGTACCAGGGAAACTTTCTAAAAATAGCCTACTCCTCCAAGAAGTTTAGAGAACACCCAAAAGGTTAGAAATTGATTATGAAATCATCAAAGGGCTCCAACTAACCAAGTAAACTCAAACCCAAGAAAAAATGTTTTCCAAGACTTATCAAAAGCTTCCCCAAGAATGTTGGAGTTCTCCCTAACTAACTAATTAGCCTCTAAAAGACTTAGAAAGTAGCTAAATATGTACAAATTGGCTAAGTGCCAAAATGGGACATTAGACCCTTTAGAGAACCAAGAGTATAGTTCCCAATGCAAGTATTTTCCATTTTTTGTGAGTTTAAATATAATATTATATTGCCTTATAATTAAATATGGGTGAGTTGTTTGTGTGTGGAGCACAGTCCTTTAACAATACTCTTTAAGCTAGGGGTTTAACAAAATGTTAGAAAAAACCCTTGGTATTTAATGATGTCATATGGTTGGAAGGTAGCTACTTTTGTTGACCTATATTTTGTTGTTGGAGCTCGTAGATCATCATCTTCACATAGAATATTTGATCACAAGGAACCTTTCAAAGATTTATGTCTAATTTTAGAAAATGGAAGAGATTGTATATTGCCTTGTTGTTTAAAATAGAAGTTTGAGAGTAAAATCTTGTCTACTTTTGAGTGCTCAAAGTATTGTAAATTCTATAAATGCTCTATTTTGGAAATTTAGGTATGATCTAATTTGATTTAATTGTATGTATTGATAAATTTTTATGTAAAATATAATGAAGGAATATGTTGTGATTTTATGTTGAAAGTAAAATTGATAAGTTAGAAAATATTAAATCCTTATCAATCTTTTTTGGATGTTTAATTGAATGGGCATATGCTTGAAAATTAATTTTATTCAAATTTAAATTCATTTCAGTTTTGATACACAAGTTTTATATTGTGTTTATGACCAAATGCACTTAGAAATACAAGTTCTAATGAAAATAATTCTATTCAAAGTTGAATTTTCTATAGTCTTGATATGTAAGAGTTTCCTATTAGTTTAATGGATAAATGCACTTATGTGTACATGAGAATTGGGTTCACTTTGAGAAAATTTAAATTTAATACTGTTACCTAATTTCACTACTTGCTCAATTAGGCTGAGCTCTTAGATTTCAAATTAAGAAAGAGGTACATTTTTTTTTAAAATCTTTCCTATATTACATCCAGGTGCATAAATGAAATAATTTAAAAGATTGCATTTACAAATTACTACATTCATACAAGTGCATGTAATAGAAGAAGGATTCAAATCTTTTCTGAACAAAGAAGTAATCTTTATTGAATGTAAAAATGTACATTATCTCACACAAGTCGTGAGATTAAGTTTTTCTTATTCAATACAAATTAAGAAAAGAATATACATGAATAAGTGAAATTAATGTGCATATAAGGAGGGAGACTAGTCATTGCCTGAGAATGACTGGTTTTGGATGTGTCATCTTGTTTTGCTATTGCCTTGGGCATTTTGTGTCCTTCCTAGCTCATTTTTACTCCTAGTTCCTGCATCTAGCAATAGCAATGATGTTAGAGCAATGCTCTAAGCAATGAAAGGTCTCTAACCTTACATGAACAAACACCTATGCATGTATAGACTGATCTTAATGTGCATTAAACAAGCATGCAAACCTTGGATGTCCCAGAAAAACATTGAAGTCATCAAACACATCCAAAATATACATTTATTTTTCTAACTTGTTTTCTTCATGTGCAGATACATGTGCATTTGTCTTTCTGATCTATTCTATCAAATTGTAGCATGTGGGTTAAAATGTGGCTCCCACGAGGGTTGAGCCCAACATGTTGCATTATTGTACTTTAATTTGAACATAGAAGTAGTTATTTTCCTTATGATTTACTCAAGCAAGCATACATTACTCATGATAATGATCTTTTAGTCACAGTCATAAGTGATATATACTGGCTTTGTAAAGGCATGAAGGATATACACAATATCATTGTATTGAAACATAATGCTCAAGATGTGGATATCAGGTGTTCAAGGTTTGGATTTTGAGTAAGCTATCATGCTAATGAGATTTGTTTTTGAATTATGCTTATCATTCATTATACTATCATAGATTATTGATGTATGATGTCATCATAAAAGGAATAACACATGATGTGGGATTAATGCACAAGTGTTGACTGAAGTGCTTACAAAGGAAAATACAGTGCTATCAAATAATATGCCTTATTAATCTTCATTATGTGAAGCAATGGAGTGTATGTCTTGGCTTCAAAGGGATGCCACAATAGGAGCAAAGGTCTGTCATGAAGATATGATAATCCTACAAGGAGAGAAAATATGATACTGTAATCAAAGAATCAATAATATCACTGTTTTGTAATAAAAAAGCAACAGCTCCATTGATGTCTTTGAGGGTCTTCCATCTAATAATTGAAGGATAAATTCATCCTTGTGGAGCTTGAACAAACAGATGCAACCTTTTTCAAAGGCATAATTTGCATGAGCAAAGATAATTTACAGTACATTAACAAAAGATTGCAAATCTTAGGGATCTCAATACAAAATAAATAAAACCATTGGAGGAAGAATCTTTATGATAATGAGTAGGAAGAGTTCTAAGGACGGTCAAGAGGTGGCAGTTATAAGTCAATTAATGACATTATTTCAAGTAGAATTCAACATATTCATCAAATAGTGCAATCAAGAAGATAACTCAGTGATATAGACAGTGGCAGTTGCAAATGCAAAGAACATAAATTTCAAGGAATAAAAATTAGAAAGTAGTAGCTACTGAAATAAGGTCAAATTCCAACTGATTGTCACAAGAGGCATAGGGATCCGACAAAGGAATTAACCATATTATAAGTGGAAAGTCAAATGTCAATGAGGTTTTGCCTCTCAATACATATATGGTAGCTTGAAATTGGAACTGGACTCAAACCTAGAATTCTAAGAGATTAAACCCTCTAATATTAGAAGAATGTTAAAATCTGAAATGAAAAGGGAAATTTTGTAAGCATTTTCAGAGGTGGAGCCACGGTCTTTTTGAAACAGAGGATAATAACACTGTGATTTTAAGCTAAAAGTAGCTATGAGTGACTTTTAAGATTTCTTTTAGTGCTAAGAGAATAAGTGATATCTATTGATAGATCTCTGTTAAGACCCTCAAAACCATGTTAAGGTACCTGTGCCATTATAAGACCTTGAGTAGCAAGTCTATTACAAGAGAATTGTCAATACAAGAATAGTAGATGCTAGGGTTTGAACCCCTCAAAGCCTTGGTTTGTAGAGTGAGGACCCGGTATGAAGGAAGTATGGTGTTCAAATACTGGGTGGGTTTACCTTTTTTCTATTCTTGAGGGAAAATACAGTCATCATGTTGCACTCAAGTTCCTCAAAAGCTCTTCAAATGGCGGCCTAAGAAAATGAAAGCATTGATAGAAGAAATAAAGCTAAATGAAAATGTAATAATGAAACCCACAACCTGCAGATAGTGAAAGGGTAGTGTTCATGAAGGAATTGAAAAATACATAGAACTTTTGTGTTATGCCTGTACTGTGCAATGACATTGAATCATTTAGAAAACCCATTCTTCTTTCATTGGGAAGTATTATTTTGTGGAACAGTTGACGAGTTAGCTTTTATTTCAACTAATCATCAAAAAGAGAGATGACCACAGAGGGAAAATGCAAAATACAAACAAAGGCCAAGCCATACAGAGTGTTGTGAGGCCGAACCATGACCAATCTTCACCAATAGAGACAAAATCTACATAAAATGTAATAATGAAACCCGCGGTCTAGAATTTTGTTTAAAATATTCAGATTTTTTTTAAGAGAAGCAACAAGCATAGAAAGCGTATAGAAAAATTGAAATATCTTCATCATTTTCAACACGGGGAATCTCGACATAGCAATTTATTTGTAGATGATGACTAAAGAATGGTGTAAGAAACCTTGTAGAGAGGGGCTTACCTAGTCCAGCTCGCAAATCCATGAGGAATCCAGCAAAAACTTTGACTCCAATTCTCAACCATGGCAGTGGGTAGAAGACTCTGGAAGCTCAAGTGTTGCAAATGAATATTTTTGCAAAATGGTTTGTTTTGCTTTTACTTTAGGGTTTCATAACCCTAGCTTAAGCCAATAGGTAAGAGGTATTTTTTACCTTTTATTTTTACTTTCACAAATCAATTTAATACCTTCGTTTCTTTTTAATTCCCCTAGTAAACTTTAATGTATCTTCTTTATGTATGTTGTGTATGTAGGTCTTTTAAGACTTATATTTTGTTTTCAATATTCCCATTATTTTTGCATGAGGGATTCGATTGTAAAGCATTTTGATTTAAAGTGATATTGTTATAAATCACTTTAATCAAATTTGCTATTGTTAATGCAAAATATGTGGAATGCTTTGTAAATGATAAAGACGGTTTAGAGTTGAGTCTATGCTTTGGAGAGCATATAGGGGATGTTTGTTTCGGTTGAAAAACATATTGCAAACACATAGGGAGTTGTTTTTTCCCTTTTTAAGGATTTTTAAAGCATCTTGGAGTGATTTGGGGAGTATTAATGTTTGACTTGGCCAAAATTGACCTTTTCAAACACTTTGAAGCCTTTTTGAAGAAGATTTGCATGCTGGATTTTAGGGTTTATTGTTTCATCCGACCCAAGGAAGCTTCTAGCTCCTTGTTTAGTGCAACTGTTTGGAGCTTTGCTACATATTGCTTTTGTAACTCATTTTTTGAGTTAGTTTTGATTATGCAGATTGGAGACATAATGACTTTTACAGTCCTTTGATATAGATTTTTGCATCTTTTGTAACTCTTGGAGGTATTGAATGAAATTTTACCTTATTCATTTATGAAATTTATTCCTTTCCTTCTTGTTCTTACAGTTTAAGTGTATGATTTATTATTGATCAAACTATCTTGTAGTTTTGTCTCATACCTTATTCCTTTTCTGTAATTAGCATATTTATTCAGGTTGTTGATTGTGTCAGTTAAATACAACTACTTGCATATTGTGAAGTTTTTCTTCCTTCTACAAGTTAAGGTATTACACCTTTCAGTAAAACATTCATGCATGAATAGTGCTATAACAGGTTGTGTGAATTGAATTTTTCCATAATAGAACTAAGTGTAGAGCTCTAAGTTTCTTTGTCAGATCCTTTTAAATTTGGTGTATCACTCTATTTTTATATTTTCAGTTTTATTCATTTTTTGTATTCCTTCTCCCTTTACCTTATAGAAATTAGTAGACTAGGTGATATAGCCAGCTAGGAAGCCAGCCTATCCGGAGGTTCATTCTCACTTTGGGTGACCCACAACCCAAGAATGCTCCCATGTTTCTCTAGTTAATTGAGTTTCACAACTCAGTTCAGGTGCAATTTTAAGATATAATAAATACAAAATGAACATTTTTCGTTCATTTGAGAAAGAACTATTGTTGGGACAAGACTATGGATCAAAGTTGGGGTAAAACTATCCTTGTAATTGGCTTAAATCAATCTTTGAGAATTTTGCATTGACTTCCTCGATTTGTTCCTTAATGTCAATCTGGGGATCGTAAGCTCATGAAAGGTGTTGTGGCTATGTACCAAAGGGATTAAAATAGTAAATTAAGTGGAGATGAAATGCATTATGTAAAAATAAACACTAATAGAACAAATTTAAAAGCACTCTTAAACTACACCCTCAAAACAAATCTTTGAAAACACTTTTAAATCAAATAACTTAAACAAATCCTTTTAATATATTTAAGATCAATCACATTTAACTCAATTCTTATTAGACACTCTTAAATAGGTTTGAGACTAGATAGATTTTGAAATTATAGTAGTTTATGTTGAAAAAATCTTGGCGATAGGACTTGTTAAATTTGGCGACAAGAGCTGTTAAATTTGGAGACAAGACCCGTTAAAATCCTGCGATAGGAACTATGCAGCATGTATCAAATCTTAGAAAATGCAACTATTAATTCTAAATATTGTTTCAATCTTAAACATAATATAATAAACCAATACAGTCACTAAATTACACATAAATCATACTCACAAATAAATAACATAAAAGCAAATTCAACTAGAGGCTGAAGAGTGGGCCTTGCCTCCCAGTCAGCCGATTGAAGAAAGTAATTAGCAAGTTCTCACGTTCAACTCAGATAATAATATTGCCAGTATTATATTTCTTCATACAAAAAGTTTCCATTATTTGATACAAATGGAACTTATATAGTCTTTTAAAGGAAACTGAACTATCTAAATATTACACACAGTTTAGAGTTCAACAAACATCCAAATCGGTTGAAGAAAGAATGAAGTGGCCTACGACCATTCTTTCTAAAGGCTAAAAACTAATTTACTATTATTATGCAAAATACATCAACTACATAGGATCTTTGGAAATATTCACGAGCGGTCTTTGTCTTCTTCCCCATGATCACAGGAGCCCTGTATTTTGCACATAATTCATCAATATTAGTGTTAAGTAATCAGTTATTTCCTAAGATATATTATATCATTTAATTCATGCCAATTCTTATAATTATATCAAATTACTATGGAAACTTAGGAAAACATTAAAACATAGGATATGATTTAATGGTAAAATAAGACAAACATTTAACCCATCAATTGGGCGATGAACCAACGAATTGATTGTAGTTTTCCTTGGAGACTATGTAACTGTTGAAGATTGGTTGGTGGAGGAATTTGAATTATCGCTTTCACTTTTTTAAGGTCAACTTCAATACCTCTAGGAATTCTTAAGATTTAGCCTCACTTGGTATTTCTCTAATCTGTCGAAGATTTTCTCAAGAACATCCAAATGTGCTCTTGTGATTAATTTTCCCAATAGGTCATCTACACAATCTTCCATTATGATATGGAATATTATTGCCATTGCTCTTGGATAGGTTGCTCCAACATTATTTAAACCAAAATAAATTGCATTCCAATAGTGTGTACCCCAAGGACATGTGAAAGCAGTCTTGTATTAATCTTCGGGTGCAATGCAAATTTGGTTACATCTTGAGAACCCATCCATGAGGGAAAGAATCTCATGACTGGTTCTCAAATCCATGATGATGTCTATGTTAGGTAATGGAAATTTGTCTTTCAGATAATCCTTGTTTAGATCTATGAAATTAGTGCATATGCGGATGCCCCTAGTGGGTTTAACAATAGGTACAAGGTTGGATACCCATTCAAGATAGTTAATAGATTATATGAATCCAACATCTAGTAGTTTTTGAAGATCAAATTTGAATAATAGTGCAATTTAGGGATGCATATTATGAAGTTTTTGTTTCACCAGTTTGGCATTTGGGAAAATTATCAAATGGTGAATCACTAAGAGGCATCTAGTCTAGGAATTTCTATGTATGACCAAGAAATTTTGGTGCTTCGTCTATCAAGGAATGTTGTGAAATCCTATTTTCTTGTCATGTCAATGATGTGGAAAAATTTGGGTCAGGGGGGCTAGCTTGATTGGCTAAAGCATCTTGTTACAAGAAAGAGGTCACGAGTATAGTCTCCCCCTCATCCCCTTGGTACCAGAGGGTGTGTTGTCCCAATGTCACCGATCACATGAAATTTTTTACCAAGTGCATTGCAATTTATATGGGGGCTACTCAATTCGTACAGTCTAAAAAAATGATGTGGATAAATTTGTAACCTTAGGGTTCTCTGCTGTGCTAATTGTAAGGCCTTTCTAATGTTCAACCAACTTGGTGTTTCATGGATAGACATTCAATTTAGAGGGAAGATTCATAACTGAACAGTTCACTAAACCCTCACAAAGACTTCATTTAATTATTGACCAGGGTTTCGTAAGCTTGTGATGATGATGGCACTATTTGTGCACCTAGGGACTCCACACGACCTATATTGTTGAATATTGGTGGTTTAAACATGTGCATAAAACAAGAAATGTTGAAAATGAAAGTAAAGCATAAAATTGCAAACTATATTTAAAAATTTAATTTATCACTTATGCTACGGGTACTCTCAGCTTAGTGTTGTTACTAGTTAACTGCTAAAACTTGAACTCTACAATAAACTATATCACTAGCTATTGACTCTTCACAACTCAACTAACTAACTACTCCAAATATTGACTCAAAGCAATGTTACAAAACACATACAACCATGAATCTATTTGAAATGAATACAACATGAAACATCTACTCTATCAACAAAAAATGAAGTGGGTGGATAGTACCTTGAGCGACCCTTGCTCAAGCTATTGTACCCACAAAATAAACCAAATACGAGCTATTGGATCAACTAATCATAATGGTAGACTGAAAACATCTTTATTGCATGGAAAATTGAATGCTCACAATATGACATGAATCTCTAATATGTTTACCATTCAAAATCCATATTCATTACAACAATAAACTAATAATTGTCTTGCTAAAGCATGAAAATTGGAAATACACTCCACTTGCAATTCTAACTAGATTTACTCCTCGACCATCAATCCCTAGATATAGAATTGGGAGGAGATTTATTTGCATAAGGACTCAAAACTAAAACTAAAATAGAAAACTAAATGCTAGTGTCCACTCTCCTCAAGAATAGGAGGTGAATAAGTCTTTGCAACTAAACTGTAATTAAAAGAACAACAGAAAGGAAGTTGAAGCAAGAATTTTTCTCAAATGGTTTTGACAGAGACATAGTCAAACTATCATATGAGCATAACTGTATTGACCCCTTCTTCCTTTGTCATATTTATTCATTTCCTTGGTGATTCACAATCTGACCTTGTCAACGATCGCCTTCATTCATTCTGGAACTGTTGCGTGTTCATCAATCTAGACTCTCCCCTGCTACTCATGATCCTTTGACTACAGGTTGAGTGCTTCAGTTTCTGTGGGTTACTGGCTGCAAATAGTTAGTTCCATATAACATATACACACCATTAATAACCGTGAATCAAACACAAGTTCATATAAAATTCTATACACATTCACACATTTATCCATGCAAATACTAACATATTATAATCATATTTCCATACATCAAAATCTATCTTAGGTTGCATGAAGGATATAAAAAGATATATAAATTTAGGAATGTATATGAAATAAACAACTTGAAATGTCTGAAAGGTATGAACTAAGCAAGAGAAAACTAGCTATTAATTAGTCTCATCATTCCCCCCAACTAGATAAATTGCTTGTCCTCAAGCATTCTTTCAATGGCATAGGTTGTACTATAAATTCATCTCTCTGAAATATACAACTACATCCCCTCCTTTTATCTATCTCAAGTAGTAACCCCCATAACATGAAAGCCTCGCTCATCTGACATCTTCTGCCTCTTCCTGTTATGCATGCTTCTCCCCTATCTAATGTGGTACTGGATAAAGGAGCAATGGGTGGATGAAAGGCAAGTGCTAACCACTTGAGTCTAATATCTTTGGAAATTTCTATATATCTGCGAGGTCTTTCAAGCATGGCTACAAAGTTGTACAAGGAGTGTGCTTCCTTCTTTTGTAATTCAGGAGTTAACTTTTTCCATCTTTCTTGTACAAACTTGAAGGCATGGTGGATGAGTCCTATAGCTAGTTGTTGCATCTTGAGATAGTCATTTTCTCTAATGTTCATTATTTTTCTGCCTACGCCCTTTTGCTTCATGAGATCTATCCATTCTTCTACAACTTCATTGGGATCCTTCAACTCTTTATGGATATGCAAAGCAATAGATTTTTCTCTTTCAATATAGTCTTGCATTATCTCAACCCTTTTTTGTTCATTCTTGAAATAAAAGGCCAATGCTCTAACTTGCAAATCTCCCACAAATATTAATGGGTTCCATTATATATCATCTGGTAGAGCAAGATTATGCAAGTAAAACTCACATAGTTGAGCTTGCATCTTCTATGTAGAAGCAAAGAAAATTTCTAGAAACATAATTTTCTTATTCAAAGCAAATGGCAATCCATTGATTAACTGGATGAATTGGAAACATAAGTACTTTTCTTGCAAATATAATTCATATACCCTAGCAAGAGGTCTACATTTGAGTATTTACCATTTCCTCAATTTTTAATGTCAATCTCTTCACTTCTATTTCATGTTTCTCAAGGGCCCTAGTATGGTCAGCTATCATGTCTACTTTTTCCTTCTCCCAATCTTTCCTTTGCTAAGAGAATTCCTTGGTTCTTTTCCACAAATCATACCCTAAGGACATTACATTGGGACTAATTGGAGTTCTAATTTGAGGAGGTCTTCCTATAGATATAATTTCCTTATTATCTGCCTTGAAAATGGCAAGCTGTGCAAGGATGTCTAATTTAGACCCATGCCCAAATGTACATAGTTTCTCTAATTCCTTGATTTGTATGTCCCTTTCACTATCCTTTTGCTGATATGACTTCACTAATTCTTTTAGTTGCTTTATCCTTTCAAGTGCTTCTTGCAATTCATTCTTAATATTTCTTTCCTCAATAAAGATCTCTTTGTCCTTTTCCAATAAATGATCATCATCTCCCATGGTATATTCACAACCCTCACTATCAAAACTTGTGGGGTTATTTTCCTTATTTTCTTTGCAACAAATGCATCCTCTGAATCAGATTTAGAGGTACTTGTGAAATACCTTGCTTGTTTGACTAATGTATGTACATTTCCAGGGGCATCCCCCTTTAATTTTGAATCTTTCTCCACTATCACAACATCTTACTTTCCATGTTTCTTAATTGACCCTCTCATGGCACCTTTCCTCTTCAGGCGATGTGAACACCTAGGTTGTGTGGATTTCTTCTGCCTTCTTGTAGATGTAGAAGAAGATTCAATTTTCGTTTTTCTAATTCTTGGTGTTTTCTTAGAGGTAGGTGTTTCTTGTGGCTCCCTTGCTGTGGATTCCTTACTAGGAGTTGTAGGCTTAGTGTCTTGTAAATCTTGCTCTATTGGCTCCCCTATGCTATAGGTAGGTGAAGCAGCATGGTATCCATAGGGAAATTCCCTCTCTACAACAATAGGATCTTCCATATTTTGTTCTTGGCCCCTATATTTTTCATTGTGTACCATATGGATTTCATTAATGTCGTGACATTCAAGAAATTTTTCCCAAGAAATATGTGGAAACTAAATTCTCAAACTTATTTTTACCAATAATGTAACCAAGCATAAATGTGATAATTTTGTATCATGCCTTTTCCTTTTATATTCACAACCTATTATTTTCAACAAATTGTAAAGAAAATTTGGAACATTTACTCTCCTTTCATGGCGAAGATGACTAAGCAAATTAAAGTACACTATATACAACAAGGATCGCCTACCATCATAGGTTAGGTATTTGACTATATAAGTGACTACTAAGGCCGAGAGCTAGGGTAAGGATAATCTTTTTTTACCTTGGGATGATGAGTCTAGGTTATCTCTTGGTTGATAGAACTCATTCTTGGCAGTGATAACTGTTACTCATTTTGTTATTTTCTCAAGTTGACTAAGTCTAGAATGTTTGCAAACTGAAAGTGAAGTACATTTCTTATCTATCTTCCCTATATTGCATTCAATTGTATAAACATAAAATTCAAAGAGATTACAAGTTTTAGTAACAAATTATTGCATTTATACAAGTGCATACAATATTGAAAAGATCTGCACAAATCTTGCTAAAAGTAATCTTTATTTATTCAAGAGTACATATTTGCCTCACACAAGCCGTGAGACTTAACTTGCTCAATGGAAATGAGGTACAATCTATACATTGATGAATTAAAAGAACAAAATGCACATATAGGGGAAGAGGCCAGTCATTGCCTAATGATTGGTCAGAGTCTGATGTCCTGCTTGGTCTTCCGCTTCAAGATGTCTTGCATCCTCCATAGCTCTCTATTTCCAGCCCCTGCATCTAAAAAATTGCAATGATGTTAGAGCAGTGCTCTAAGTAATAACGGTCTCTAACACTACATGTACATGCATCCACCAATGTATAATTTGTCCCTCAAATACATTAAACAAACAACGAGCTGTACATTTCCAAAGAAAGAAATGAAATCATCAAGCACTTTAGGCATATGCACATATTTTTTCTAACTATTTGTTTCATGTGCAGATACAGGGAAAACAATGTTACTGTTTCATCAAGTTTTAGCACGTGGTGTAAACATGGCTCCCACAAGGGTTGAGCTCGGCATGTTGCATTGTTGTTCTTTTAATGATATTGAAAGATCATTCATCAAAGGGATCATCTCTTTATGATTCACTCAAATAAGTATCCATCATTTATGGTAGTGAGTTAATGGTCATTGTCATAAATGATATATAGTTATTCAAGAGTATCGTAAAGCATGTAATCATTTGATCATATTTATAGAGCAGTGAATGATGATTATTCAAAGACTGCATTATATTCCACAGGGTTTCCTTCTCTTGTAATGCAAGTGAAACAATTACCATATGCAAACCTGAAGCTAGAGCTGGAGATTTCACAAAGGAAAAATGGGTTGTGTGATAGAGATGAGAGTTCCTTTTTGATAGAGGTAAAAAAAGAATCACAGTCTATATTCACTGGTATGAAGGGTGTTTCAGATAGACAGTGAGCAGAATCCTACAAAAAGGATGCTATCAAATGTTGGAGGACACTAGCATTACAAGCTGTAGAATGATGAGTAAAAAAAATAACATAACAACTTTATTATCAAAGAACAAGTGAAATACAACATGAGACTTCAAAGGGCAGGTCTGAAGTAGTAATTCATTATGCTATTGACAATGTGAACAGAATAAACAAATGCAGCCTTATTTAAAGGCATGATTTACAAAAGCAAAAGGAGGTTTGACCTCTATTAAGCAGTGGCAGAGGATGATCAAATTGTTGGATTTGATGAAGTTTATTCAGCTACACAAAAGAATGCATGAACTCAGAATCAATGGTAGCTATAAGAGTTATAGTTGACAGTGGATCCTTTTCAAATGTTAGCATATTTGATATTCATAAAGGAGACTGAGTCTTGTCCTACAGTACAACTGAGAGGTTAACTCACAGTAGTGTATATAGTGGCTGAATAGTTACAAAATCCAAATATTTATAGCAAAACAACATATGGAATACAATGCATTAACTCACAGTTGCTACATTTGGCACAGTGTTGTAAGACAAAAGGGGAAATAGGGTCTCACGTAAGAGATTGTGATTTTATGAGGCAACACATCACAACCAAAGAAGGATTTCATAAGTTATTTAATTTGGCAATGCCAAATGCATCATGAAGGAAAATATGTTTATCTGAGTCATTGTCTCAAAATTATTTCATGTAGGAGAGTAGCAATGAAGATTGAGCAGCCAAGTTTTAAAAAAAGAAAAGAGTTGTTCAATGTACCTATTCTATCAACAAGATAAATGGCACAATACAATCAGATCTTCTGCCTAGTAAAATCTCATATGAAATATAAGGATACTCATTTTGGAATGCAGAAGTCACCATTAAATAAGAGACAGTTTTGAGATGGTAGATCTAACTCAAAAGGCTTGGCTAAGTAGTCTCAGTCCAACACTTCAAGTGGAAATTCACTACAAATAATGCAAAGGAGAAGAGATAACAATAGTCATAAGGGTTTTTATCTCAATTTAACAAATGGAATAAAATATACAAACCCATAAAAGTTGTAATGCAAAACTGAAGCTTTGTGTTCAAACCCTTGGTTTTGGGTAATGAGTGAGAACCCAATTTTCTTTGAAAGCTTCAGGAAGTATGATGGAGGCCATGGGTTTTATTGGCTCATATATAGCTTTTGCAACTGGAGATATGAAACTAAAATGCAAGAAATTCAAAATTTCATGCTCTAGGGTTTTGTTTCCAGACCCTCGAATCTCAACACAATGAAATGGAGAAAAGAAGAGCTCAAATACAAAGCCTTGTATACCAGAAGAGTGCACAAAAATAATAGGCAAATGGCATGAGTTTTGGGTACTTGCAACATGAATGGTCTTGGCCATAGAAATGGATTTTTCTCTTTATTTGCAAACAGAAAGAGTGGTATACAGAGTAACTAGATATTCTTACTCATAATGCCAGGAAGATACAAAGCTAATGTTGAATAAGATGCATATTATAAGAGAAAAAATGTTTAAGATGCAAAATAGTTAGCCCTCGGCCTGGGCTTGTTTTTTATGGAATAATGGTAAGACATTATAGTGTGTAAAATAAGGTCTTACCTTTCTCGAGTTTCCTTTTGTTTTTTGCATTAAATCTCTATGTGAGATATATTCCAGAGGCTCAGATATAAAGCTCAAGGCGGTCGAAATGAGATGGAGATAGCACACAAATATCAAAAAAGTGCAGAAAGAACAGTTAGAGCCGTGGCCAAAAAGTTCAAAACAAGTTAAAATGGAGTTTTGTATTCATTTTTACTTCAGCAAACAACTTACTAGTGAGTGCCTGGAAAAGGATGACAAAAAGTGCAAATAAATGCTTGAGAATGAGCTCAAAAATCCACCACATAATTCATCACAGGTCGAACTCCAGAAACCCTAATGGTGTCGCCAACATAGCCTCTTCATGAAGCTTCATGAGGAATAAAAGATGCTTTTGTTTTTTCTTTTCCTTATTTTTGTTTAGGGTTTTGAGTTCTAAATGGTGTCGATGGATAATATGGCATTTTTGGCCCATTGCTTTATAAAATGAGACATTGATTAATATGTGACCCCACGACTTCATTGGAGTGAAGCTAGCTGTTCATGCCTTAGGCATTTTAAATGCCTTTGTCAAATTTTAAATGGTGATGTGGTTTTTAAATATTTTTTTGCATTTGTGCTTTTGAAGATGTAAAACATTTTTTACTTTTTTGTGATGTTGATAAATCACTTAAGATAAAAATGTTATTTTAATGCAAAACAAAAGATGAAAGTTGTGCTTTGAAAACAAGTGGAGGGAATATAGGGGGAGTTATTTTCAATTTGGAGGCATGTGCCCATAATTGTAGGGGCATTAATGCACTTTGTTGGTGGTTTTGCATGCTTAGGTGTTTGGTATGGCCAAAACATTTTTCCTCACATGTTGGAGGTTGTTTTATGAGGAATCTAATGCCTCATTTCTAGGTTTTTCTAGTGCATCCGACCCAAGGTAGTTGCTTGCTCCTATTTTGGTGCAACTACTTGGGTTGTGTGATATATTCACTCATGTAACTCATTTTTTGAGGGAGTTCTCAATTTTGCAGATTTCTGGAGATAGTAGTTCTATAGTTCTTCATCAGACTTCAACATTTCTTTGTAACTCATTATGTCATGTAAATAGTGAGTACCTTGATGTTAATAGTATTGAGTTATTTTTCCCTCTCATTACTTGCCTGCTTGTGTGCATGTTATGGTGATTGATCGATCTACTTGTGAAATTTGTGTTTTTCCTTGTATTTTTGTCTCATTGGAGGTACCTTGTTGCAAGAAGATATATGTTTACAGGTTATGAGTTGTGTAAAGAATACAAAAGTTTTGGTTGTGAAAATATACTTTTCCCTCTAGGATTTTGTATTAACATCATCTTATAAAGCATTTATGTAAACAATATGTAGAAATGAGTTGTGTAAGCCTCTTTCAATCTGTTAACTGAAAAGTGTAGCAAAACTATTTTTGCATGTCCTTTAGTGAATTTGGTGTATCACCATAGGGTATAAGTTTTAGTTTCATTTATAAGTTACAATTTTCTTACCTTTTCCTTAGTAAAGAAAAACAGTAGTTTAGGTGATATTCAATAAAGAGCCAACTTTCTTTAGAGGTCCTTTTCTGCCATAGGTGACCCACAGCCTCAAAAAAGTTCCCATGTTTCACATGATTAGCTGGGATAGGTTTCAGCTTGGGTGCAAATCATAGTGTTAACAATAACATTTGCCCTCACTGGGAATTCTTCTCCCTCTCATGGCAGTCTTGATACCTCAGCTATGGTAGCCTCAAAAGCATCCACTCTTAATCCTTGCACAATGGCTTCATCATTTTGTAAAGTGTGCTAGGTCTTAAAAGTGCAAGTTTTTAAACCATAAGAGGGTGCCAATCTCTTAATACACCTTTGGCCCACGAATGAGGTAAATAAGGTTGATTACCTCCTACTCTTCAGGCTCTGCTAGACCTAGGCGGGTATACCTGAATAATGAGGCAGATTTAAAATTGGATATGGTTCCTAAATTGGCAATCTACTCACTATGGCACGTGAAGGTGGAGTAGATGTAGAGCTTTGATAGCTAATTCCTATTAGAAGTAATTGAAAATTCAAGATTGTGAGTTGTATTTTGTATGTAATATCCTATGTATGACCAGTGCCTACTCCTATTGGGTGAACGGAGTGGATGAGTGAATGGTGATTTATGGAATGGATATAGAGTTGTAAGACAAGTAATCCTATTGTTCAACTTAACTTGAATTACTGGGAACTTGAGATGTATGCACCTTGGGCAAACGTGCAAGTTTGTTTATCACAGTGTTCTTCTTTAATAACCCCAATGATATCCCCTCAAGTTATTGTGAAAGTATGAAAGGACCTTTAATTCTTAAGTTAGTGGAAACTAATCAAAACAACTTCTTTAAAGAATTTTAACCTTGGGTAGGGACCAATTAAAGTAAACTCTTTGAAAGGATTTTTAATTCACATCACCCAGAATCCAATCAAAGCATCCACACAGTAACAAAAAATGTTCTCTGATAAATCTTGCAGACTTAAATAACTTGAAAAGACCACTTTGGAGACAAGAAGGTAATAGATAACCATAAAAATCGACACAGTAATTGAACACTGAAAATGGATTATGAATTATAAATAGTCTGCTCCATTGATTGCTTCAAAATATATACATTAATTACATAATTCTTTGAAATGCAAAAGCGGATGGATGGAAGTGGAATGGTGGTGATGATGATTTCCTAACCTACTACTCGGTTCCTAATTCTAATGCTAATTCTAATGATTCTTCTTCTTGATGATATGATTTCATGGTTGTGACCCTTCATTTGTTCCCGTGCACCTCTTCAATTATTTTAATTAATTGCCTTCAGCAAATTAAAATACTTCAACCTTAATCCTCATCTTTGTATCTTCATGAAAATCAATTTAATAATAATCTTCTTCTACTGGAAATTTTCACTTCACCTTTTACCTTTATGTATCTTCAATATGCTCTTCAAGTAAAAATAGTTATCCCTTTTGTAACCCTTTGGTGAAAAATGATTCATTTTCCCTTTCACATGAAAATATTCCTTAGGGAAAATAATTACCTATTTAGTTACCTCCACCGATGAAAGTATTTCATCTCCTTGTAAAATGTTTTCAACTGCTCTTTTTACCTTTGATAAAAATTATATTCATTAATGCCGTGATAATTTGATAATCTTTCTTCGTGCACCTCCTGTTTTCTATCGAAGAGACTTCAAAAATACTTTCTCAGAAATGCCATAGTCTCCTTGATATTTGTTTGCTCTTCGATAAAATATTTGCTTTGTATATTTTGTCGAATATTCCACTCGATAAATATAACATTTGAGTGAGAATAATTTCTCACCGCATAATTTCTTGTGCTTTCTTGATTTCTTTGGTGAAACTATTTCACTTCTTAGTGAGAAGTACTCCTTACAACTGTATTTTACATTGTTACTATATAAAACAAGTGACGCGAGCGTCGAGTTCCTGCCGAGAGGTAAAAGGCATGTAGCTAGGAGTTAGGAAAAGTTTAGAGATAGCAAGTAGGAATATAAATGTATTTAAATTTTGTAGGATGCATGGGGAACGTGTTCCATAGGGACATGTGAAATGGCTCATATTAGAATATGTAAGTGCTAATAGGAACAGTAGTGTTAGGTGGAAGATTGATAGGGGTAGCTCATTTGAGTATAAACTTTTGTAAGATTAATGATTTTTTTTTTTTTTTAATGTAGTGTGAAGATTAGTATTATATAAAGCTATTGATTTTATTATAAATAAGATTTAAATGTTGTGTATGTAATATGATAAGATATTTTCGTGTAAAGAACAATGTAAATATATTATAGTAAGTTGTTAGATGAGTGACTAAGAAGCTATTGATTTTATTATAAATAAGATTTTAATATTGTTTATGTAATATGAATAAAAATTTGTGTTTATATAATAAACAATAAGTAATTTGCAAAATTATAATAAAGAATCTAACTACCTAAGATTAAATTTGTGTATATATAACATAAAATGTAATAGTATAACTTATGAAAATGTGATAAGTGTAAAAAAATTTACAATAAATTCTTAGATGAAACTGTACAAATGTGTTGATTTTATTATAAATTAGATATGAATGTTGTTAATGAATTATGAATGAATATTTTTTTGTGTATATATTGTTAAAAAAAATTAATTAGAAAAGACATCAAGAATTTTATTTGGTAAGATAAAGTGCACGTAGAATAAAATAATCAACATTTTTGTAGCACTTTGCGTATAAACATTAAATTATTATAATAATCTATAGTAAAATATTCTTATAATGTTTGTAACAATGCTCGATGCATAAAGTGTACATGGAGGCATGTAGACATTAAGCGATGTGCACAGAATGCACAGAAAAGTGAAAAGCATCGTCGACACTAGAGGAAGCTTGAAAGCGTGATGAAGCTGAAATTGCATTTGCAGTATTAAATGAAAAAAAACAAGATAAATAAACTAGTTAGTATGAATGCATATATGAAAGGAAAGCATTAAAATATGGATCCATGTAAAGACATATGCATGCACGAATGTGTACATTTGGTCCATTTAACTTCGTATGTTAAGAAGAATCTATATATGCCTGTGTCCATAAAGCTAGAAATGTTAGAAACAAGTTACAGCTTAAACAAGAAGTAGAAAAACATTATTGATTGAAAGAAACTAGCAATACATTAGTGTTTGTGGAACAAGTGTATAAAGTATATCTAATGATGCATTTGGATGCATGGATACATGTTAATATTTGTGAAATCTGAATATACATTGCTTTTAGGAATCTGTAATACAATGAGACTCAATTTGCATTTATAGTATGAAATAAAAGAAGACAGGGAAAATTTACTATTTATTAGCTATGCATATATCGAGGGAATACATAAATGTATGGATGAAAGTAAACATAAATGCATTGATCTATGTGTACATGTGTCCATGCAAGGTGGTAAGTAAACAAGAATGTATATATGCCTATGTGCAGAAAGCTAGAAAAATGTCTAAAACAATTAGCATTTGAGAGATATTAAAAGAACATTTATGATCAGAACAAAAGAACCATACAGTATTGTTTTTAGACCAAGTGTATTAAGGATATCAAACAATGCACTTGAATGCATGGATATATGTAAATATTTACAAAAATTGACTATACATTTTAGCCTCCAAGAAAACTGTGATATGTGCTCTTAGTTATCTGCAATAAACATGATATAGTATAAAACTTTTTCAAAGGAAGTCCTGAATACAACTGTATGCTGTCATAGTTATTTTGAAAGCCCTCAGTGTTTAATTGCATAACCTTGATATTTTTTTCAATTTTTGCTTTGGTATGGTGTGAATTTTGTTCTAATGGATGAAGGTATATTTGAGCTATAGATAGATAAAGAAGTGTAAGGGTGGTAAAGAAGTATGAGTTATGCAAGTGTAACAAAGAGAAGGAATTGAGAGAATGATGTTATGCAAGTAAGGTATATAAATGCCTTATGGAAATTATTAGATATGGGAAGGAATGATATGTGAAATTGGATGTGAGAATGAATGGCATGTAAATTATATGAATTTATCATCTTCAAGTTATATGCTTAAAATTAAATGCAAGATATAAAAAATTGAATGAGTGAGTTGGATTGGGAAAAAAAAAGGAATGTAAGACATTGGTGTGATGCAAGAGAAGTGTATAAATGTATTTTGAAATGTATTTGATTTGAGAAGAAATGATGTGCACGAGTGGAAATGGAAATGAGTGGATTCGATAGGGTATGAAGTGAACTTTTGTTCCAAACGAGGGTGGAAGAATTTGTATTTTGTTATTGGTTATGCTTTTTAAAATCATCATAGGGCTGAATGTCTCAATACAAATATAAAAGAAAGACTAGTGTCTCATTTCTCACTCTCCTTTGGACTAAACAAAGTTCCAAGATCCTTGAGCTTCCTTGAAATGTCACAAGAGATGAATAGATAAAAAAATATATTGATATTTAAGGATGCAAGAGTGAAAAGAGAAACAGCAATGAACATTAGCACCTTTACATGGGTGCATGTTCACAGAATGCAAAGAGTGTAAAGCATACATGACATGTGAACAAGAAATTTGAATGGAGAACAGTGAAATCAAGTAAAAATACAAATCTGTGAAAGCATAGCGATGCTCAAGTAGCATTTGAAGTAGGAAGCGAAAGGAAAACAGGGAAAACAAATTATATACCAGCAAATACATCAAAGGAATGCATAAATATATGGATCCATGTGAACATTTGTACAAAAAGAACAATCTATAAATGCATGTGCAACCTGTTGAAATTGTTGTACAAACTTTAAAGCAAATGCATTTTCCCTTCTACTTACTTTCATTGTACATCTTAAATGGAACTTGGGTTTTGGCATTGTTGCAATGCATTTGGATACTTTGATTGTAAAGTAATAGTTTAGATCATTTTAAGTGTTATTGATTCAAATCTTTCCTTGAAAATACGAAGGATTCATGTGAGTCTTGTAGGCAATGTAAAGTTGTTCTATAGAGAGAGCTTTGGAACCAATGAGCTGTTATCAAGGATAGAGGAATACTGTTAAATATTGTGGTTATTGTCCTCATAGGCACACATGGAAAATATGGAAACATATAGAAAGCAAGTTAACTCTTCAATAATCCCATGAAACATGGTCTTTGTATGCATCCATGCATACAGGTTTGCATGTATATATGTGTGCATGCAATTATGTATATATGAATGCATGTATCTATGTTGACATGTATGTATGTGTATATATAACAGATTACTGTTGCATCTGCTTTAAATGCTTTTTTGTGGATGGCGCCAGCTAGCCATCCAGTCATAGTGTGATTAAACAGTTAAGAATAAGTGCTAAATAATTGAAGTAAAATGAGCCCATTCAGTTAGCAAATCATTTTTTGTCAGCTCTTTACATGTTAACTGAGAGTATTGAAGCTTCTGCTGTTCAGTGGCAGTCTTTGAAGCCTAAATGTCACAGTATATGTAGCATTTTACCAAATAGTTGTATAACCACAAAGAAAGAAAGAAGTACCTAGCAATCCAAAGAAAGAAGTGATTGCAATTAGCTTTGTGTGCATTTGAACTATCAATCAAAGGCAAGTAAGAAACAAGCCCTAGAAAACCATGTTGGTGTTAATGTGTTGAATACCATGTATTTGTGCATGGGTGTATATGAATACTATGAGTTGTGATTTCTAGCATTGTGCAGCGCTTACTATTACTTGTACAAGCAAGCGATATGCAAGTAGAATTCATAGTTCATAGCATCCAGATACATTGAAGGACAGATACAAATCAAGGTTGTTAGCATCCTGATAAGAAAGATGATGAGATACATCCAATTAATGTATGTTACAACATCTTATAAACAATAATTCCTATGAAACGCAGATGAAACCTTTGCATTTCAACACAAAAATTCGAATAAACAATACTAAAAGTAGTTTAAAATATGAATTTATAATCAAAGTATACAATTTCCTTAAAGCACTATGAAACTCTACTTGGATTTGTTGCATCGGACAGAGTAAAAAGCGAAAAGCAATATTTGTTAAATCTGATTACACATTATAGGCTTGAAGAAACTGTTATACGCGCTTTTAGGGATCTGCAACAAACAAGGTTTACAAAAGGCATTATGAAAATAACTCTTGAATAGAACTATATGTTATGAGTGTTATTTTTGAAGCCCTCAGTGTTTATTTGCATAACCTTGATATTTTCTTCATCTTTTTCTTTGTTTGGTATGGTGTGAATTTTGTTGTGATGGATGAAGGTATATTTGAGGTGTACATAGATAAAGATATGTGAATGTTAAAAAGAACAATGAGTTATGCGAGTGGAACAAAGGGAGTGAATTGAGAAAAGGGTGAGATGCAAATAAGTTGTATGAATAAGTTATGAAAAGTATTTGACATGGGAGGCAAGGATATGGGATGGTGGATATGAGAATGAATGCGAATGTAAATGGTATGAATTTATTGTTTGGAAGTTATATGCTTACAATTAAATGGAAGAAATTAAAATTTCAATGAGAGTGCTGGATTTAGTGAAAAGAGGAACGCAACACATTGGTATGAGGCAACAGAAGCAAATAATTGGATTTTGGAATGTATTTGATTTGAGAAGAAAGGACGTGCAAGGGTGGAAATGGAAATAAATGGAATCAATAGGGTATGAAGTTATTATTTCTTGTAACAAGGGGTGGAAGAATGTCTAGTTTGTTATTGGTTATGCTTTTAAAAATCATCATAGGGCTGAGTTCGTCAATATAAACACAGGAAAGAGACCCATGTTGCATTTCTCAATCTCCTTCATACTGAATAAAGTAGTGAGATCCTTGAGCTTCCTCGAAATGCAACAATAGAAGAGTGGATAAAAAAATATAATGTTCTTATGCATACACTATGGAAAAAATAAATATGGAAGAACATAAAAACAGAGAACCTGTGAATGCTGATGGAGTGGAGAACATTAAATACATGGAGAGATAAATACGTAAAGCTAACCATAGGTATATGCATGGATGCATCAACAGACATGTATACACTGAAAATAGAATAACATGGAGAGATGGACATATGAACACATGTATACATGGATGTATGCATATTTGGATATAGGTACAAATGCGTATGTTACATGGAAGGATGTATTCATATACATATGCAAATATGGATGAAGTCATATATCCATATATGCTTGTATGGACAACATGCATAAATGTATGTCAACATATAACTTTTAATTTTGTTATATTGGAAAACTAGCACTATTCTGATAAATCAAGAATGGAAAATTAGCATTTAGCTGTTTCTATCTATCTGAATAGCTTTATAAATTATTGTTGTTATTGAAAATCAGTGATATGCGATTGCATAGATTGATTAAATAAACTTAAGCAAGGGCATAGTTTATATAACTAGTGAGTAGAAATACGTGCTACTTGAATGCAAATTAAATGCATTGAAATATCAGGAAAATGCGAAGCACACATGCATATATACATGTATCCATGCAAAATATCGAAAGATACATATATAGGTGGATGTGTGTATGCAATTCATAGGTGCATATATGCATAAATCAATGTATACATGCACCCATAGACACAGTCATACATATATAGAAAGATGCATGTAGAGATGGCAAGATATGCATAAATCGTTATATGCATGGTTGCATCTATGGATACATAGATACATATGCATTTACTTAGGGAGTTTGATTCTGAATCCATAGGCATAATTTTGATTTAAACTAGTGGCTGAAGGTACATAGTTTGCTGAAACAAAATAAATGCATTGAATGGCATCTGACCAAAGGGGAAACTGCTTGGATTGCTAGACAGTCTTTGAATATGTAAAAATCAAAACAGAGAAGTATAAGTATCCATGGGAACATTCCACATTTTGACATTTCAATGAATGTCAATTAACAAAGTAGCAGTGAGACCTACAGAAACTTCAAGGACTATGCCGATAGAAAACTATATTTTGAACAATGGCTAGACAAACTGTTGACATTGCTCTAGAAACTTTGAAGCAAATGCATTTTTGCTTCTGTTTACTTTCACTGTACATCTCAAATGGAAGTCGGGTTTTGCATTGTTACAATGTATTTGTATACTTTGATTATAAAATCATAGTTTAGATCATTTTAAGTGTTATCCATTCGAATCTCTTCTTGAAATACAAAGGAATCATCTGAGTCTTGCAGGCAATGCACAGTTGTCCTATAAAGAGAGCTTTAGAACCAATGAGCTGTCATATATACATGGGTGCATGAATCCATAGATGCATATATACATGTATCCATGCAAGTTATTGATAGATGAATATATACATGGATGTGTGTATGCAATTCATAGCCGCATATATACATAAATGAAGGTATACATGTACCCATAGATACAGTGATACATATATAGACAAATGCATAAAGAGATAACAAGAAATATGCACAAATCGATATATGCATAATTGCGCCTATGGATACATGGATACATTATGAAACGAGGAAAAAGACACATTTATATATGCATTTATTTTGAGAGTTTGATTCTGAATCCATATGCATACTTTGATTAAAAGTAGTGGCTGAAAGTACACAGTTCATTGATACAAAATTAATGCATTGAATTGCATCTGACTAGAGGGGAGGCTGTTTGGATTGCTATTTAGTATTTATTGCCTCAAGTAACTGGTTTCTGGTTCTGGATACTATAATTATTGTCCTCATAGGCATACATGCAAAGTATGGAACCATATAGAAAGCAGCTGAACTCCTTAATAATCCCATTAAACATAGTATTTGTATGTATCCATGTATACAGGTTTGCATGTGTATATGTGTACATGTAATTATGTATATATGTTAGACAGTATGCATTTGTGCATAGGTGCATAAGGATGGTATGTATCTCTAGAATTTAGATTGCATAGGTAACATGTAGTTCACAGTCATCTAGTTAGAGTAAAACGATGACTCTGTGCATATTGGTATTTAATTCTGGAAGTTGATGTTTCCAAAGTTGTTTTTTTTTAATCTGGAAAGCAGTAAAGACATAGATATATGTGTGGATGCATCTAAAGGTAGAAGAATACATAGAAACATAGTTACATGGATAGATAGATAGATGCATAGCAGGATACATAAATGCTTAAATATACATGTATGGAAATATCCATGGATTTCATATGAAGTTGCATAGATACTTATATCCATGGCTACATGTGCACATAGATACATGTATTGCAGTACACATGGATGCATGTAGAAGTGTTACTACAAGCAAGATGCATGGTTGCATGCAAGGCTTGTAAAGTTTATATTTTTTTTATTACTGCAAAGCGGTCTCATAAAGAGAGGTTTGGAATGAAAATTATGTCAACATGTGTGGTAATGAGAGTTTCCTCCTTGAACCTTGTTATCTATTGAAAGAGTAACTAGCAATGCAAACAGCGGTCCCTATAGCCAGATGCCATTGAATGCATTGAGCTTGCACCAGTGCACTATGTACCTTCATCCACTAGTTTGAATGAAAGTATGCATATGGATTCAGAATCAAAAGCTCTCATGTTAACGTGTACGATAATGAGAGCTTCTCAACAAAGAGTCGACAGTGTGTTGGATGTCGTCGTTGCTGTTTTTGTATGTTGGGGTTATAAAAAACTATGTCAAAAATGTTGTCGAGTCCAACTAAAAAATGTATTCTAAATTTGCATATGCATTTGCCCGGAATGCTTTTAACCGGCAGCATGAACCAATCACATTTCGCCATTTAACATATTGCTTTTTTTTGGTATAGTTTGAATTTTGAGAGCTATTTTATATATTGGAAAATTAGCATTTATCTATTTTTCTATTCGTCCGAGTAGCTTTATAAATCATTTTCGTTTTAAAAATTCGGGAAAATGCGAACGCATAAATTGATTAGATAAATTTAAGCAAAGGCATAGTTTAAAAGGTGGCGGCTAGAGGTACGTAATCCATGAATGCAGATTAAATGCATTAAAATATCAGGAAAATGTAAGCGCAATGCATGAATGCAAAGTAAATGCATTAAATGACATCTGGCTAGAGGTGAATGCACTGGTGTTGCTTGGTGAACATGGATGGATAGGGTACTTTGGCCATTTAATATAGAGTTAAGCTACTTGGTATGCATTTTTATTACTTTGTGTGTGTTGTTTTTGTGTTCTACAAGCTTGTGCTCTGGAAACCTAGAATTTGCAATTGCTTTGAGCTTTTATGCTATGATGGAAGCATACATGATAAAGGAATTTTGTGACCTGTTATGGTTAATGTGCTCATAGGCACATATGCAAAATATGGAAACCAATAGAGGGGAAGCGAATTGTTCAAAAAAACTTGTCAAAGCAATGTAGTCAAAGAAATTGATTAAATAAATTTAAGCAAAGGCATAGTTTAAAAGGTAACGGCTAGAGGTACGTAGTCCATGAATGCAGATTAAATGCATTAAAATATCAGGAAACTGCGAGCGCATAAATTGATCAATTAAAATTAAGCAAAGGCATAGTTTATCAAACTGGTGGGTAGACGTACGTGATACATGTATTTAAATTAAATGCATTGAATGGCATCTGGCTCAAGGTGAAGGCAGTGAAATCGCTTGGAGGCCATGTGTGTCCAGGGTACTTTGGCCAGGGTACAATGTTGTAGGCATTACATGAACAATAGAACTATTCAACAGTAAACACTAGCCTTGTAATAATAATTGGAAAAGCTGTAAATGCCATAGATGGAAATAATATGAATAAAATTCTAGTTTCTGGTATTCTTGAAATGCAATGAAAAAACTGCTATAAAGGCATAAGACAAGGTTGTATAACATATTGCCATTCCTGTATCTTGTTTCTTTGAACATGAATGCTTTATACACTTGATTGTAATAGTAACATGTCTACGAAAATTGGACAATAGAGATCATAAATCAGTAGTGTTTAGTGTCAGTATATATGTATCCTAATACACATAAGCTTATCTAGCATTCATGAAAAAGAGTTACTATGTACAATGAAACAGTTAATTAGTGTTAATTAGTGTTACTATATGCATTATCCTTATAACATAATAAATTGGTACAAGGCTAGAGTGGGAGATCCATAAACACATGGACGCATGTATACGCAGTTGCATACAGGGATACGTAGAAGCTTAAATGAATACATGGACACATGAGCATGTGCGTATGTGCATATGGACATATAAGCATATATACATGTGAATACGCATATATGCAGTGAAAGCAACAAATGGATTTGTGTATACAGGAGTGTACACATTAGAATACATGATGGAAAAGCGACTATAAAGTACAATGCATAGAAGCAGGGGCGAGACTTGGTTGCAGTAACAGCAAAAAATGGAAAAAAGCCAAAGGAAAATAACCATTTACTGTCTCAAGTAACTTGTTAATGGGTCTAGAGTGTGCAAAAATAACTACTTCTAACTGGTCACCATGAATTCTTGAAAGCGTAAGAATCATAAAGCAAATTTTGGAAAAGCTAGGAAGTACATAATGCAAAAGGGAACATTTAAACTATATAGTTTGAATGGCATTATACATGGAGAGATAATAATTATTGAACATATATGTCAGATGTACATAGAGAACCATTGTCTTCATAGGTGCAAAAACAAAATCAAAGTTTAAGACGTCCATATTCTAGAATACTTTAACATAGTAACCTGTAGAAGTGTCTAAATGTATAATAGCAATAAAGTATTTTTAAACCAAAGATGTATGTAACATGTGAGAACCAGTGAAATGTCTTAGAGCATGGAAAGGTAAAAAAGTAAAAGTCTGAACAATATAAATCTCTGCTCCTCTATTCCTAGTTTCCTGTAAAGCCAACAAAATCCTATGTATTAGAAACATAGTTTGTATGAATAATGATTTGAGGTATTGGTTCAAAAGAAAAAAAAGTTCACATATGTACGACTTTATTACCTTCTGGTGATGTTTCTTGTCTATTTGTCAATGCAAATGGCTTCAACAATGGCATTGTTTTGGTCAAGGCTAAAATGTCCTTCAGCAGTGAAGTCCCGTAGGATGAATATCACTGCTGACTTGTCCTTAATGTAGTCTTCATAGTTGAGCTTTTGCAGTGTGGGCAACAGACGGTGCATGGTGGCCTGGTCAATTGTCGACTGAATTGTCTGATTGTCATAAGTTTATGGTGGTTTTAAGCTGTAAACAGAATGTATAATTAACTTGCTGGTTGCACTGTTTGCAGTGAGCAGTTTTTTCTTGGAGTGTGCCATAAGTAGTAAATTTGACTTTGCACTTTGGGCAACATGCATGAAATGGATTGGAAAATTCATTTGTTGCTTTTAGAGTGCCTGAAACCTATAGAATATGGTTCAAAATTGTTAGAGAAGACAAAAATACAAGTTTGGATGAACTAGATTTTTTTAAAAAGAATGTTGTTACCTTGAAAGTTGAATGTAGTAGGCTGTTTAGTTTTTCCAAGCTTCTTTTGTCATTCAAGGTACAGATGAATGTTGATTTACATGTGTGAAATGTGTTCCTTTGATCTGTTTTTCTTACAACATTCTTGAAAAGCATTGCAAGTGTTTTATTTGTATGGAACTGGTCTTCGAGTGCAAAGTACTGCTGCTCATATGTTGACCGTAATAGCAACTGCAATTAAATGAGACGATTAGATTTTGTTCCGGAAATTGTTATAGAGACGATTGCAGAGCATTTAAAGCTTGAAACTGAAAGAAGAGGTAAAAAGTTCTCTAGACTGAAATACCTGTGCCCTGTCTATGTCAGTGTGGCCATCTTTGATGTCAATTGCAAATTGGGTACCCATTTTTCTGGCACCAACTACCAGTGCAGCTATTGTGCCAGCTGGGTACTCATTTACAGTTGTTAGCAATTGGCTGATAGTTGCACTTGGGATGAATTTGTACTCTTGACAGAGGCGCGGGATGTTTTCAGTGCTGCTTATGGCTGTTAAAATCAAAATGCAATCACAGTCACCTCTGTCATAATCTGTCCTAGGTGCAACTTGGAAATCTGATATTGAAATAGCTGACCCTAGGACTATTTTAGGCTCATGTTGATAGACGAGGTCTCCACTAACATTCAACGTGATTGTCATTTCTGCTTTGTGATCTGTCAGATCAGCACGTAGCATTTCCCGTGTTTTGTTGGCCTTATCCAATGTTGCTTTGTAGACAACAAGGACATCACCCTGGAAGGTGTCTCCAGCTCTTCTTGCATTTAGCTGTTCAATTGAAACAATTCTAGGTTTCTTGACTCTTGTCCTACAAGGAACAAGGATAGGGTCAGTAAAATGCTAATTTTATATTAGCAGCTTGGGCAGCTGGCAGTACACTGTAGAACGAAGTACTATACCGTTGTGCTGATTCTTCTTGTGTAATTTGCACCTGTTTGGCTTGTCTTTTTGATACATCTTTTGGTGTTCTGCAAAGAATTGGAACAATGTTATTTGAATATTTGTGATTTGGGCGAATGAGTATGAAGGAATAATACTATGGGCACTTTACCGTTGTACTGAGTCTTCTTGTGTGGTTTGTATTTGCTTTGCCTGCCTTTTAGTTTCATCCATAGATCTCTTGCAAATAATGGATATAGTATTGGAAAAGACATTGCAGTGCATAAAGGTGATATAAGGCTATAAGTTCTATAAAGTTGAATTTGTCTATTGTGCAACACGCAATTTTAGGAAAATTGGATTGTGATCAGTCCAATATGCTTATGATATATAGGTAGAGCATATATTTGTAGCTGTGTTGGACCAAACGTGATCAATGACTGAATTGCCTATGCTGTGTTGTTGGTTCAACATAAATTGTATGTTGTTGTGTTGCATATAACTGTGAAGCATTTTTTTGTCTCTGTTTTCTATAGATATGTCAACATTAAAATCGCCTAAAATGTACAACATGTTCTCTGAATTTGTGGACCCAATAATTGTTTGCAACATTGCAATTACTTCATCTATGGCAGTTGCAGGTCTTGCATAAATATTACAAACATTGAGTTCATTGTTAGATAGCATTATTGTTAATGTGATAGCTTCAATATTTGAAGTTCCATGTTGTGCTGTTTTTGACAAGAGCAAATGTTTCCTAGTTAAAGTTGCTATGCCATGTATGCTATGTACAGAGAAGCTATCAAAATTCTGCAACAAGGTATTTAGCTCAAAGGGATGCATATGTGTTTCTTGAAGACACAAGATATCAGATTGCATTATGCCATAGTCATTGACAATGTCTTCTGCATGTGCTCTTAAGCTGCGAGTGTTCAATGTACACAGGAGCAAATGCGATTTGTTTTTTGAACATGTGTCTAGATTATCAAGTTGCCATTGTGCACATGTCTGAAGACGAGACATTTCTAGTTATATTTTGTCTTTAATTTTGAAGTTTTTTGCAGTTAAAGGTTGTAACAGGAACAATGATTCTACTGATTTTGTTCATGACAGAGCTGCATAGGTTAGTCCATGCTGTCTAATGCCTGTGGGATCAAAAGCCAAGGCTTCCATTGTTAATCCTTGGGATCGATGTATGGTTCGTGCACATGCTACTTGTACTGGGAATTGTTTCCTAGTTGTAATTTTCTTGTTTATTGTTATTTTCTAGATTGGCCTAGCAATGCGTTCTATAGGCACCCAGTCTTTGTCAATGATAGTAGAATAGCAATGTGCTAGTTTTGTGCGCTGGTGATGTCCAATTGATGGGTCATTAAATTTAATCCAAACAATATCAATATTGTTTTGTGATGTATATGCTTTAAAAATTCCATCTGAACCATTGACGAGGCCATCTTGAACATTGTAATTGCCTGCATAAAGCTCAACAAGAATGTTTGGTTTCAAGCATATTTGTGATGGAAGTGTTGTTGTGTGACTGTACACTCATATTGCATTAAGGTCCTCGTTAACTTCATCGATCGCATCTAGCACAATCATTTGGGTTGGAATGATTGATAGCATTTTGTTGTTATGTGCTTAAACGTCTACTCTCCTATAGAAAAGGTGCGGAAGCAATGGATCTAATGGTACAAGATGAAAGAAAATTTTGTTGATATGGTCTATGTCATGAGTTGTCTAAATGCCTACTCGTAGTCTATTAAGAATTGAAATAAATATTTCATCTTTTTGTCTCATGGTAGTCACCAATGAATAGCATTTTATGTGGTCTTTCCAGAAACTATAAGGCATTAATTCAATTGGAGTAGGCCTATTATCAAAAACCACAGAATCAAGGACAGGTTGTGCCTGGTAAAGGTCACCACAAAATATGGTATCAAGGTTCCCAAAGTATGTTGTAGGCATTTGCATTATGTCTCGTAGTCTTCTATCAATATACCGTAGAAATGTTGAGCCAACTAATGATATCTCGTCTATAAGAAGTATGCGCAATTGATCATAGTGCTTTGACATAGTGTCAAGTACTTCAGTGTTCAGTGGGAGGAATTCTGATGTATTAAAAGGTATGTGAAATGCTGAATGTAATGTGAATCCCCCTATGTTATATGCTGCTTTACCTGTATATGCAGTTAATAAGCCCTTGGGTTTGTCTGGATTATTGTCAACAGAATTGCTATACATGCGAATGAGAGCTTGGTAGATGGCTTTTGCTGTAAAAGTCTTCCCTGTTCCAGCTCCTCCAGTCAAAAACAAGTGCAATGGCTTTTGTGGATTTTTCATCTTTTTTATGAGAACATCGTTAACAATTGCTTGTTGTTCTTTATTTAACATTCGTCTTAACTTGTAGTATTCATTGTTATCTATAATCTGTGGGTGCTTTGCAATTTGAAATCCATTGGAGTATGTGGTATTTGGGTTAGAATGGCCTATGTTTGGAAGGTCTGTTTGAATGTCATATAGTTCTTTCTGGGAAAGCTTTGCTTGCATTGGCAGGTCAATAAGCTTTTCATCTTCAAGAGACTGAAGATCATTTATAGCTTTGTCAATGTCACCCCATGCGGAGTTTGGGCTGTGGACAAACTTTGCACTGTTTGTTTGAATGGTTTGTCCATGATACATGTATGCATGTTCCCAACAATCAAAGTTTTGTTTTAGTGTATGCTCATTAATGGTAAATGGAACATAGAGAACCAATTGCTCTCTACAATGATTCTCTAAATCAAAGTGTTTGTTGAAATTGATAAACCGTATAACATTGGGTTTGGCCTTTGGTTCAATTTTAGCACCGTATTTGTTGTATCTTGAAACAAATTCTGCAAGACATATGTCCACCATTGTTTCAGGGCGTTTTAAATAGTAATCTATAATAGATTTTGCAAGAACGTTTTCTGATTCATCTGGCTCATTGCTCAATTGTTTAACAGATTTGAGTATAAATGTACGATCATTGTCAGATCGCGTATCAATGAATATACATTTTCTTGAACTGTAATTTAATGGCAATGACAGAACAATATGTGCAGCTTGCTGTGATGACATTTGCTGCAAGTTAAGCATGGCATTTCCAAGTTTACTCACCATTCATATTGCATCAATATTGTCTTGCTTGTGGTCTGTACGTATTCTTTTGAATGCATATGTCATTGACTTGTCTACTTTTGCAATATATGAGCTACAGTACATAGCAGCAGCATATGCATTTAGGACAAATTGTGCATCTGTATTAGCCTTCCAAAGATCTGGAATCTTCCTTGAAAAACTATTGTTCCATATTTGTGATGGTTTTCTTTGTAAGAAAAGAGTGGGCTTGTTTAATGTTGAGCTCAAAGCTTCAATGTATTCATTGTCACTTAAGTTTAATTCTTTTAAGAACATTTGAAAAGTGAATGTTTCATCATAGTTTGCTTTTTGGAGTTTTGAGAAGATATAAGTGGCATTTGTAGTTATCGCTTCAGTCTTTTGGACTATTGGTAAAAGTATAGTTGACTTTTGCATTGGTGGGAAAGGAAAATTGTACCTACAAAGTTTATTTCTTGATCTCTTGCATTTCTTTGTATGATGGTGTTTGTGTAACATTGCCAAAGCAGGTTCCAAATTTTGAGTGTCGCAGGTAATATACTTATCAACAAAATCTATGACGTCTGTGCTGTTATTTTCTATGTAGATTGGTGCATTTTTAACCCATATGAGAAAATGATCATGTTCATTTCCTTGATTTTGGAACTCAGTGACTGAGAAGTAATCAATGACATTTCCAAAGAAAGAGTCATCTGTAAGTATCAATTTTTTAATTGCATTGATTCTATGTTTATAGTAACGTGCACAAGTGATAGGATCTTTCTTGATTAGTTCAAATTTGTCAATGTGTGTTGGGTGATTAGATTCTTGATGGTTTTGTGCTAATTGGTGTAGATTGTGCAGCTCTTGTAATGTTTGAATTAGTGGATCCCAATTTTGCTCAGCACTAGAGAAAGTGATGAAAAATGTCGGTGGTCCTAGTTGTCGAATCATAGCAAATACATTTTTCTTAAGTTGTTGTGAATAGTCTGGAGAGATTCTTATTCTTTTGAAATCAACGTATCCAATATCTGATTTAAGAATTTTTTCTAGGTTTGGTTTGTTTTTAACGTCTTTCGCAAATAGCTTCCGCCCTTTTAACTGGCCCTTGCGGATTCTTATTGTCATTGTGGACAGTACTTGTTGTATTAGAACCTTTATAGCTTTGAAAAAAATGTTTGTTGTATGATATGCAAATTGTCTTTGTGACTGTAAGAGCTCCCAGCGTATTATTTTCTGATACGTAAAGTTTTTTACAATGTCATTATCACGTGGCTTGCCAAAGAATAAAGTTGGGAAATTCATTTCTTCAGCATAAATGTCCTTAAATATTCCAATTGGATACTTGTGCTCTGCAGGTGCAATTTCAATAATCTTGTCCTCCATGTTATGGATACTTCTAGACTCAGTGAATCCATGGATCAATGTTTCTGATGGGTTTTCATTTTCCATTTCACTGTCTGATTCTGTTTCACTTGTATTTTGTGCACTATTGGCTTCATTTTCCTTAGTGCATTGGAGAACTTCTTGCCAATCTTGGTTTATGTGGACTTTGTGCATTTTGTATAATGGTGTCCTTGTTAATTGAGTCAAAGCTTGCATGATGACATTTGGGTGCACCATGCCTTTTTGAAATGCATTTTTGTATTTTAAGCGTCTTTTCAATGAAACAACAATTGTTTGTGTGTTGTTAATTGATTGTGGTAATGCTCTTTGTACAATGTTCATGTCAACAGGGACATTTATAATAGAACCTGTCAGGCCTATTTGAGACCTTTTGAACCCTAGTTCCCAAATCTGTGCAAATGCAATTCTAAGTGAGACAAGCCGTTCTTCTAGAGGAGTTAAGATTTGCACATAGCACAATGGTCTATTAGTTCTTATTTTCTGTGGTGTAGCATACTTTGGAATAGTGGACTGTTTCAATGCAAAGTAGCATACATTGCATATGAGATCTGTGAATGGTAAGGAATCTGATTGTACTAGTTCACAGTATAGTTGTTTTTGTTTTTCTTTGAAAACCCTGATGTCCTTGTTGAAACAGAGCACTTGGCAAATTGCACATGAGTGTTTTGGTGTATCTTGTATTGCTGTTTTATAAATTTCTATTGGTGTCAATGTTTTTTTTTTCTTTGGGCTGCTAGGTACACTTTTTTTTTGTTTTTCTTTTCTAATCAAGTTCTTCAGGTGATTAAGTCTTATTGTTGATTTATGTTTAAAATTGTTTGCTATGACAAATGGCATCAAATTTTCCTTGTTTTTAGGCAAAGCATGTGGCTTGGTCAAGTAAGTATTTTTGTATTGTGGACGATTTCTGATCAACTTTTTAAGTTGGACTAAGCTTGTTGAGCATAGGCGAGTTAGATTTTGGGCTTTGATACTTAGAAGCGGCTCAAAATGTCCAGCCAAAGGGTTTGTATCATGGAACAGTATAGAAACTGATTTTGTATATCTAGAATCATTGAAATCTAAGTACTTTCTTGATGTTGTCAATGACCAGAGGCTTATTTGTATTTTTAACCATTTGGATATCCAGTGAATGCAAAACAAGTCACCCCACAATCCACGTTCGCCATGGTCTATGCATGAGCTTGCAGACAATCGCATCTTGCGGAAGTATGTTTCTTGATCATGTACTTTGTGCAATGTATATAGAGTACTAGGATTTAGTTCATTGTTATATGATTTAATTGCTTCTTTGTCCTTTTTTTGAAAGCAAGCCAGGAAATAATCTATAGCTCCATTGCGTAATTGAGTTGAGGTGTACTGGTTGTTAAGTAGCACTTGAAGCGAATCAAACAAACAATCACCAACATTGTATGCAAATGTGCTTAATCTACAAAGGCCTTCAGCTCTAAGGACATTGTCAATGTTTGATATTTGAGGATACTTTGGGCACAGCTTTTTTATTTCATGTGAACTTATGGGCTGTTTTGAACTTATGTTTTGTGTTTCAATTTCTAACAATGGTTCAAAGTGTCCACTTAAAGAATTCATGTCATGAAATAGTATAGAGACTGATTCTGTGTAGTCAGAACTATTGAACTGTAAGTACCTTCTTGTTGTTGTTCTTGACCAAAGGGAGATTTGTATATTCAACCATTTGGATATCCAGTGAATGCAAAATAGGTCACCCCACAATCCACTTTCTGTGCAATCAGCTTGTGGCTGTGCAGATAACCGCATTCTGCGGAAGTATGTTTGTGGATCATGTACTTTGTGCAATGTATATAGAGTATCAGGGTCTAGTTCATAGTTGTATGATTTTATTGCTTCTTTGTCCTTGTTTTTAAGGCAATTCAAGAAGTAATCTATAGCTCCATTTCGTAATTGAATTGATGTGTAACGATTGTTAAGCAATAGTTGTAATGAGTCAAACAAACAATCACCAACATTGTATGCAAAAGTACTCAATCTACAAAGTCCCTCGCTTTTAAGCACGTAGTCAATGTTTGATATTTGGGGGCGCTTAGTTAATTCATAAGTGTCAACGTCTATCATTTTCTTTGTTTTTCGTGTAACCTAATGTGTTTGGGTATAGCAAATGTTGAGTATGAATAGCATTTAACACTAGTATCTAGAGTACAAAATCTTAAATTGTTAACATTGTCGCTTATGTGCTTTCACTCAATAGCACTCGATAGTATGAATCATGTTGTCGAGGATCTTGGAAGTTAATAATCTCTATATATGTTGGAAAATGGATCTTGAGTAGTAGCAAAAGCTTACGTAACATACCACACAACAAACAATTTAATAGAAGCACAAGGGGAAACTAGTATTAATTCTTCAACCTGACCTTGTTATCCATTGTCCCCCAGCAGAATTGTATGTACTTATTCCTGTTACATTGCCAAAGTGGATAAATGAGTACAATGCATGATGTATACTTTTAGTGCCACAAACACAAAACAATATTTTCAGGTAGCTTTGTCTACATGCAACAATTGGTTGACAAGAATCTTTTTTGCTCATATTGTCAATCTCAGTCTATGGTATTTAAATGTTTTGTGTTATTGGATTCCTTTGTTGCTATGTACTTCTAAGCGACTGATTTTTTTTCAAAGAACAAATGATTTTAAGAGCTATTCAGATATGCATGAATTAAGTGGCATGTAGAGAATAGTTTGACATATCTTTTCTGTTTATAGAAAGTCAGGGAAATGCAAAAGCATTGTTTGATCAAAGAAGATCTATGGCTTTTCTTATTTGTGGGAATAGCTTTTAAGATCAATTGTGTATAGAAAATTTGAGGGAAAAACAAAGACATAGGTTCATTGAGCAAAAGTGAAGGCATGGATTGATTAAATAAATTTAAAAAGAGATTGAAACTCAGAAGTGCAGCCACACAGTGCATACATGCAAAGCAAATGCATTAAATAGCATGTGGGTCGATGAGAAACTGTTGCAATGGCCTGGTGCACATGTATACCTAGGCTGCTTTTTCCATTAGCTATAGACTTAAGTTAGCTATTAAGCATGACTATTACTTTGTGCATATTGTTTTTCTATTCTAGAAGTCTCTGTTCTGGGAGAGTTTATAGCGAGTAAGCAGACTTTGTTATAGTTACAGTATCCAGAACCATAAACAAGTTACTTGAGGGAATAAATAGCTTCTTTCCTCAGTTTCCTTTTACTATAGAGGTTTAAAGCACATAGTGAGATTGGCAATGTGAGCAAAAAAAAAATTGTTCTTAATGCCAGTTTGCATGTAAGCAAGACCATGGAAAAATATTGCATCATGTCTATGAGTGACATAGTACATCATTCATTGTACTCATGTGCCATGTCAGCTTTTGAAATTAACTTTGCAGGCTTTTATTTCTAAAACAGGAAGATTAAACATACGTTAACTTGTAAACTGCATAGCAACTTGCCACAGCTATAAACAGTCCTATGAAAAAATTGCCTTAAATGCATATAGGTAAAAACCAGTTGGCATAAAACAAAGACTTATGGCTCTAAACGCTATTTGAAACTGCAAACAGGGTTTAAAAATTATATGCTAGCAGTTCATTCTATTCTATGGATATTGTATAGAGGAAGTATAACATACTAACACATAAGCAAAACCTTTTCTATTGCTCGAAGACAAATTACTATTGCAATTGTGGAAAATGCATTTTTCTGTTTGCATATATGGAAACAACCCTCTAAATCATTTATGTTCAAAGAAATGAGGAATACAAGATGACAAAATGAATACATGGAAAAGAACTTTATGCAGTTATTATATTGAAGAATTTCAATTGCATTTCAAGAAAAGCAAAAAGACAAATTGGAAAACTGACCTTGTAATCTGCTATCGAATGATCAAGTATACTTGTACAAATGTACAAATTGTGATAGGGACAAGCAATCTTTCCTAGTGTAGTTTGTGCGTATTTGTTTATATACAGTTGAAAGCATTGAACCCTGTCACAAGGACAAATTAGACAAATGAGTACAGTGAGTGGCATATGCTATGTTATTCATAAAAAGAAAACAGAATTTTTAAATGCTTGTTGCTATTTGTGTACCCTATAATATAGAACATTTTTTTTTGCATATGCATGCACCAGGGTAATTCTGTTATTGCAATGGTGGCATAAGCTCTTTAGGAGCAATCAATGGAATAGATCCCATATTTGCTTAAGCACCTAAAAAAAGTGTAAATAGGCCACAGCAACTAATCAATCCTAAGGCAAAAAACAACAGAGACTTGTGCTAGCACTGTTAAGTTATGGTAGAAACAATTTCTAGCTATTGTTTAATTCCAAACTAGCTATCACTTAATAGTGAAAGCGATGTAAATATTGATTTTCTAACTTAATGGGGTCATTTCATTTCCATGTGCATAAGTTTATTTTGCACCATTTTGTAGCACTTACTATTACTTGTGCAATGAAGCCACATGCAAGTAGAATTCATAACTCATGGCATTTAGATACACCCAAGGAGAAATACAAATCAAGGTTGTTAGCATCCTGATAAGAAAGATGATGAGATACATCCAATTAATGTATGCCACAACATGTTATTCAATGAAGATGATTTGGATAAAAATGTTACAAATCAGAATCCTTATTGGTGTTTGAGTAATCCTCTTTTTCAAGACTTTTCAAGGAAATTGCATGCCAATACTATCAGTGAATAAGTGGAATTAGATCTTGTAATTGACTTTGTTTGATTGGTCAAATGTGTACAAGGATAGTTATAATTATTTCTTTGTTTTAAGTGTTATGTATATAAATACTATTCAACAGTTATGTAATTAATTAGATATGAAATGACAAAAGGAAAAAGAAAATAAATTAATTAAGATAATTTGATTCATTAATTAATAAAGTGAATTATCGTGTAAAAGTAAAATAATTAGAAGTTGCAAAAAAATCCTCTTTGCTTTATGCTTTAATGACAATGAGGGAGATGAAAGCAATTGTGGAGTTTAAGCTTATATCTGTAAATTGCATTTGCCTGACAGTTTGTAAAGTGCTTTTAACATATTGTCCTCATATTGTTTATAAGGTCCTATCATGGGACATGCTAATAGAACAGTGGCTCTAAAACGTGAACTATGGAACAGTTTTGTAGTAATTGAATATATGCAGTCTTTAGAGAGCTCATAAGCGCCAAGTTATTGTTAAGATGTCACATTCTACGTTGGACAAAAGACAATTGCTTGTCCAAGGGACTTGACTCTGAAGAATAGCACAGGCTGAGCACTATGAAACCCAATGTGCTTATGGACATTAAAATAAAAGAAAACTGATGAGAGAAACTATTTATTGCCTGGAGTAGCTTGTCTGCAAGTGTCCTTTTTTGGAATCATGACAACCTTTGCCCTGTCACTGTAAACTGTTGTGTAGAAAAGACATATCGACACACACATATATGTATACATATGTATATATATGTACAGATACATCCATGTAAAGACAGATTAATGCATCTATGGACATAAACATATATGCATCCATATGATTACATGCATATAGACATAAATGCACCTATACACACATACATATATGCATAGATATATCTAGAGTCAGGTGCATGCATGCATACATGCATCTACAGAGGTCCACATAGATATGCACATAGAAACATGCGCACATAAATACATGCACTGACACATTGAGCGGGAAGCGATTGTGATCGTGAACTAAAGCACTATGAAACACAGCCCCACGATGCACATGAATAGCAAGGAACTGTGGAGAGTAACAAACTATCATTTCAGCCATAACATTTCTTGCTTAGTGGCTACAAGCTCTTCCTCAGAAGTACAACTTACAAAACACAAAAAAATAATACACGCAAAGTAATGGAAATGCATACCAAGTAACTCAACTCTATATTAAATGACCAAAGTACCCTGGCCACGCGTGGCCTCCAAGCGACTTCACCGCCTTCACTTCGAGCCAAATGCCATTCAATGCATTTAATTTTTTTTCATGCATCACGTACGTCTACCCGCCAGTTTGATAAACTATTCCTCTGCTTAATTTTAATTAATCAATTTATGCACTCGCTGTTTCCTGATATTTTAATGCATTTAATCTGCATTCATGGATTATGTACCTCTAGCCGCCACCTTTTAAACTATGCCTTTGCTTAAATTTATTTAATCAATTTATGCATTCGCATTTTCCTGAATTTTTAAAATGAAAATGATTTATAAAGCTACTTGGACGAATAGAAAAATAGATAAATGCTAATTTTCCAATATATAAAATAGCTCTCAAAATTCAAGCTATACCAAAAAAAAAGCAATATGTTAAATGGCGAAATGTGATTGGTTCATGTTGCTGGTTAAATGCATTCCGGGCGAATGCATAAGTATTCCTGCCTACCAGCAGGAAACTTATCCTAGTGAGTGCTATTAGGTTTGTTATCTTCAATTTCAAACTCCTTTGACATTACTTTGGTAGTAGAATATGGAGTTTGCTTTTTTTAATGGGAGGGTGGAAGAAAATGACATATACAAATAAATTTAGGCAAAGACATAGGCTAGAAAAACTGATAGCTTTTATCAATAGAAAGGAGACGTTTACAGTGACAGAGCAGAAGCTCTTGTGCTCATTGAAGGAACACCAAGAGACAAGCTACTCAAGGCAACAAATGGCTATTTTTATCTATTTTGCTTCATTATATCCCAAAAATGCAAGTTGGGTTTCACAATGCATGAAAACACATTTGTGCAAACAACTGCCAAAATTATAATTGCAATGGATGACAATGATAGTGTAATGGATACTAATAGTCCAAACATCAAAATACACCAGCTAATTTTTTTTTAGATTCAATGCAAACAAGTATCAATTGGAAACAGATTAACCTTACAGTCTATTTATCATAGGTTCATGAATTCCAAATGCACAAGTGCAAACATGGTTCTCCACAGGATTTTGCAATGCATTTTAACTATATTGTTGTTTTGCATCGAGCTTAAAGAACCACTGCAATTATGGTTTCGAAACAGATTTAAATCAATGGATGTAAGTCAAGAAAGGTTCCTAGTTACACTTAATACTTGAATCATGAAGCATCATTGCTTCAAGCTAGAGCAAAAGTGCAGAGAGGGACATAGAAGCAAATTCAACAATGACACCATCAAACAAGGATTTGTTTGCTATCACTATGACTAACTATTGAACTCAATTGACTCATTAGTCAAACAGCTTTATTCTTTACTGACCTAACTTGTTTCAAAGCTATCTTGTTAAACTGATTAGTTAATTTCATTAATGAGTAAAAGATAGAATTGACTTAAGTTGCAGAAGCTAATTGTAAGATTGACTTGTTCGTTAATTGACTTTGATTAATGGTTCAGGGACAGATGAGACAAATTAAATTCGCATCAGCAAAATGTGAGATGGACTTATTGGCTCTTACGCCACATATACTATGACATTTCAGCTTTCATGAAATAATACCGAAAGCAATAGAATAAGCATATGGCTTTAACATACATGAAGAGATACAATTAATATGGACAACTATAAGCTGTTGAATATTTGTAGCATAAGGAACTGAAAAGAAGATGTTGCCAAAGATTTTGCAATTTTGGTTTATAATTGCATTTGCTTCCTTGTCTTTAAAGCCTTTTCAAGAAGTTCCCTTTTTTTTTTGCATACGAATTGCCATGATTGGTTTAATTGATTTGGTGTATAGAGATTTTTTATAATTAACTATAATTAACTTTTCATCTAAGCTTTTACGTATCCCTGTATGCAACTGCGTATACATGCGTCCATGTATTTTTTGGATATGCCACTATAGCCTTGTACCAATTTACTTTGTTATATGGCTATCGCATATAGTAACACTAATAAGCTCTTTTAGTGTACATAGCAACTGTTTTCATAAATGCTAGGTTGAGCTTATATGTATCAGGATACATATATACTCACGCTAAAAACTACTGAATTATGGTCTCTATTTTCCCATTTTCGTAGACACGTTACTATTGCAATTAAATGTGTAAAGCATTTGTGTCCAAAGAAATTAGATAAACAAATGGCAATATGTTACACAACCTTGTCTTATGTTTTCATAGTAGTTTTTTCATTGCATTTCAAGTAAACCAGAAACCATAATTTTATTCATATTATTTCATCCATGGCATTT
>VDFB02255516.1:0-33389 GCA_007258455.2 Sequoia sempervirens | reverse complement strand
CCACAAATTCCACAGTTTAATGGCAAGAATTATGAGTACTGGTCAATTACCATGAAAGAACTATTTAGCTCACAAGATATATGGGATTTAGTAGAGAATGGATTTCCAGAGCCAGCAGATGCAGTAGCATACAATGCTTTAACACAAGCAGAGAAAGACTTATTAAAAAACACAAGGAAGAAAGACTCAAAGGCTTTATTTTATCTATTTCAAGCTGTACATGAGAGTATTTTTCCAAGGATTTCAGCAGCAACAAAGTCCAAACAAGCATGGGACATACTTCAAACAGCCTATCAAGGCATGGCAAAAGTTAAAACAATAAAGCTACAAATGCTGAGAAGAGATTTTGAACACATAGAGTGAAGGACAATGAATCAGATTCATTCCACCCAAGTCATTGGGGTGGTTAATCAAATTAGGTCTCATGGAGAGAATCCGGAAAGATACCAGTTGTTGAAAAGATTTTGGCGAGTTTGCCCATAAAATTCCTACCAAGCCAGAAGCTGCTATAGAGGAGACAAAAGGATTCTTTACGCTTCGCCTGATGAGTCAGATGCATCTCTAATTTCTCATGAACAAAGGCTAAAAAGGTCAGCAGATACATCACTGGAGCATGCTTTCAAAACTCAGGCTTCAGTCAGTCAAGGAAGAGGCAGAGGTAGATCAAGAGGAAGAGGAAGAAACTCTTACAGAGGTGAAAGATACAGTTTATCAAACTCAAATGGAAGAGGCAGCAATCAAGGCTCAAGCCAAACTCAACACAATCACCAAAATCAAAGGTATGATAAATCTCAAGTCCACTGTCAATACCGAAAATATGGGCATTATATGAATGAGTGTAGAAAGAAGCGATGATAATAATAGACAAATGCAAAAATTTTCAAGAGAAGGTCAAAATCGTGATCCGTGATAAGGAGAACAATGTTTTAGTTGTAATGCTGTTCGCTAAATGAAAAGATGTATGGTTTTAGATTCAGCCAGAAGCAATCCATGACAAGCGGAATCTAGAAATGTTTTCAAGTTTAGATGAGAATGTAAAGTCTAATGTTACATTGGGTAATGACAACAAAGTGTCAGTCAAGGGAAAAGGAGATGCCAATATTCTAACTAAACAGGGGGAGAAAAAGTATATTTCAGATGTATATTTTATGCCTGGTCTGAAACATAACTTAATGAGTGTAGGCAACTGGTTCAAAAAGGGTATAGAGTAACCTCTGAAAGAACGGTCATGCACAAATTTTAGACAAATACCCAAGCAACCAAAATTTTATTGCAAAAGCCTAATGACAAACAACGTATCGTTTCCTTAAAGATAAGGCCGATTTGAATATAAATTATGCCTGGCTATCAACACTTAATGAATTCACAAGTAGGTAGAGAAGAAACTACAGCAAAGAGGCAGAAAAATCTTCAAGTCGAGATAAAAGATGAAAAAAGTTATGGCACCTCGAGATTTGGTCATCTCTAACTTTGAGGTTTAAATTATCATAGGAAAGGCATGGTCAAAGGACTACCTTTAATAGAAAAACCAGAAAGGGTATGTGAAGGGTGCATTTTAGGAAAACAACATAGAGAATCATTTCCAGTAGGAAAGTCAACTAGAGCAAAAGTCCCTTTGGAAATTATACATTCAGATTTGTGTGGACCTATGCAAACACCTTCAATAGGTGGTAGTTTTTATTTTCTGACATTCATTGATGATTATTCAAGAAAAACATGGGTTTATTTTCTAAAGCAGAAAAATGAAGTGTTTGATCTGTTTCGTCAGTTCAAGAATTTGGTTGAAAAACAGAGTGGTTATTATATTAAAGTGTTGAGAATAGATAGAGGTGGTGAATATATTTCAAGAGAATTCTTTAATTTTTGCAAAGATCATGGAATTCACAAGCAATTCACAACTAGATACACACCTCAACAAAATGGAGTAGCTGAAAGGAAAAATAGAACAATCATGGAAATGGCTAGAAGCATGTTGAAAGCCAAACACTTGTCAAATGAATATTGGGAAGAAGCAATTTCTTGTGCAGCCTATATAATGAATAGGTGTCCAACAAAAAGTGTTATGAATATAGTACCTGAAGAAGCATGGACAAGAAGAAAACATAGTGTTACTCACATGAGAGTATTTGGATGTGTAGCATATGCACATGTGCCTGATGAATTGAGAAGGAAACTAGATAACAAAGGAGAAAAATGTATATTTGTTGGATACAGTGAAGAATCCAAAGCTTATAAGCTCTATAATCCAACAACAAAGAAAGTTATAATCAGCAAAGATGTACAATTTGTAGAAGATGAAGCATGGGATGGAAGTATAGAGAAGACAGTCAATATTTCAGCTAGTATACCTCAAGAGGAGAATGAAGTTCCAGCAACAACAAATGTTCCAGCTATTGTGACTCCTACCACTCCCATTCAAGCTCAACAAAGTGGTCCACAAGTGACACCAGCATCGATTGTAAGAACAGTCTCATGCATTCAAGGAAGCAGTCCAACAAGAGGACAGCAAACACCATCTATAGCAGGACCATCGGGTCCACATTCCACAAGTTCAAGTGATATGTCAAATCCTACATTGGCAAGTCTGAGAAGACAGAAAATTAGAAGCATAAGAGATATATATGAGCAAAATGAAGGTGAGAATAACTCAGATCAGATTTCTCTTTGTGCATTTTATTCTCAAATAGAAGATCCAGTTCATTTTGAAGATGCAGTCAAAGATGATAAATGGGTAAGTGCTATGGATGAAGAAATTGAAGCAATTGAGAAGAATCAGACATGGGAACTAGTCAGTCTTCCAAAAGACAAAGATGTAATTGGAGTGAAATGGATTTATAAAACCAAATTGAATGAAAAAGATGAAGTTCAGAAGCTTAAAGCAAGATTGGTTGTAAAGGGCTATTCACAACAGCCTGGAATTGATTACAATGAGACATTTGCACCTGTAGCATGATTGGATACTATAAGAATGATTTTAGCATTAGCAGCTCAGAATAAGTGGTCTGTATCTCAAATGGATGTAAAGTCAACTTTTTTAAATGGTTATTTAGAAGAAGAAGTTTATGTGGATCAGCCACCTGGGTATGAAATTCTGGGTCAGGAAGACAAAGTTTACAAATTGAAAAAGGCACTGTATGGATTGAAACAAGCCCCAAGAGCTTGGTATAGCAGAATAGACAGTTATCTTTTGCAGAATGGATTTAATAGATGTAGCAGTGAGCCCACACTGTATACAAAAATGAATGAAGAAGGTGAAATACTAATAGTATGCTTATATGTGGATGATTTAATTTTCACTGGCAATTTGTCAATTGATCTGTTCAAGGCAGACATGAAGAAAGAATTTGAAATGACAGACTTAGGTCTGATGAAGTATTTTTTAGGCATTGAAGTAAATCAAAATGAAAATGGTATTTTTATTTCACAGTCAAAATATGCAAATGACATTTTGAAAAGGTTTAATATGATAAAGTGCAAACCAGCACCAACACCTACAGTGACAGGTCTGAAACTAAGCAAGGATGATAGAGGGTCTAATGTTGATCCAACTTTGTTTAAGAGGCTTGTTGGAAGTCTCATGTATCTCACAGCCACAAGGCCAGACATTATGTATGGAGTAAGTTTGATTTCAAGGTTTATGGAAACACCAAAAGACACCCATTGGAAAGCAGGGAAAAGAATTTTAAGGCATGTAAGTGGAACAAGAAATTTTGGCATCAAGTATTCAAGTTCAGATGAGTTCAAACTCATAGGATACACAGACAGTGACTGTGCTGGCAGCATTGATGACAGAAAAAGCACGTCTGGTTATGTATTTAATTTTGGGACTGGAGTTGTCTCATGGTCTTCAAAGAAGCAGCCAATAGTTTGTCTTTCATCAACTGAAGCAGAGTATGTGGCAGCCACAAGTGCAGCATGTCAAGCAGTTTGGATGAGAAGAATTTTGAAGGAATTGCAAAATGAACAAATAGAGGCAACAAAAATTTACTGTGATAACAATTCAGCCATTGCTCTTTCGAAGAATCCAGTCTTTCATAAAAGAAGCAAGCACATTGATACCAGGTATCATTTTATCAGAGAATTAATTAACAATGGTGATATATTTTTAGAATTTTGCAGATCAGAAGAACAAAGTGCAGATATTTTTACAAAGCCGCTGGGAAGAGATAATTTTATTTTTCAAAGGAATAGATTGGGCATGGTGGACAGCGCAGTTATGCTTAAGGGGGAGTGTTGGAATATTAACCCTAACTGCTGCCGTCCCCGCCAACCACTGCCCGCTATATCGCAATCAATAAATTAGCCATTGCGATACCGCGGGAGACTTCCGTAGTCTTTTTGTTTTATCAACCGCCTGCCGTCACCTCCAGCCAATGCCCGCTATATCGCAATCAATAAAATATTCATCGCGATATCACGGGAGACTCCGTAAAAGTTTGTTTTATTCTAACCGCCAGCCGTTTACTTTTGTTTACCGGGCCGTCAACTAACCGCTGCCCGCAATATCGCAATCAAGTTTTTAACCATCGCGATACCGCGGGGAACTATGGAGAAAGCCGCCACCGCCAGGGAATTAATATTTAAGTTTTAATATTATGAAAAGGACATTGTATTAAATGCATTTTGACGGGGGAAAAGTTAGTTAGGTGATTTTGAATTTAAATTGTATTTTCGTTCCCTCTCATCCGTGAAAATCTTTCACGTGACTTTTTACCTTCTACATATATTTTGTAATTGTAATTTATTTTTGACAAGGAATGAGAATGAGAAGAAGAAGGTGAATGTGAGCAAACAGAAAATTACGAGCAGCAGCTCTGTGTGTTAGAAAATAATATTTTATATTTTAATTTTTACTGTGTGTGAAAATCCTCCTCCTCTCCCTGGCTTCATTTTGTTATTATAAGTTCCATCAATATGATAGATTTCTATTTAAACAGTACAGGAGAAAGTATATAAATAGTTATGATTGATTTAACTGCAATATAAATTTTGGTATATATTCGTTAAACTTGGTCACAGAAGATGAGTTTGCTTTGAAATTTGGGAAGCTCGGCTCAGAATAGTGTTGTACATAGCAATACGAAATGGAATTTCATCCGTTGAATTCTCGCTTCCTGTGCACAATTCTGCTAGTCTTGGTTTACATTTTGGAGGGATGCTGCGCTTTTGGAGTTGGTGGGCATAGTGGGATGCCATCAATTCTCAGTAAGAATCGACTGTTTGGTAGCTTTCCGGAGAGGTTAAGGAGATATGAAATCACTAATTCTACCGTTTCGAGTATGCCTTCGTACGAAGCGTACAACTATACCCAGGTTCTAGATCATTTTGGATACACGCCGGAGAGCTCTCAAACCTTTCCCCAGAGATACTTCATGGACAAGTCTAACTGGGGTGGCGCTCGAAACAATTCTCCGATATTTGCATGGTTGGGTGAGGAACAAGAAATTACAGCCGATTTAGGCGTGGGCATCATGATAGAGCAGGCTCCTAACTTCAAAGCTCTTTTGGTCTACATAGAGGTAGTATTACAATTTCTCGTGAACTCGATTTTCTGTGGGTGTTAAATTACAAAACAAGTCATTTTCGTGGGCTTCTGCTTTAATGAGTATGTTTTCAGAGCTAATAGTGGTAAGGTATGTAGCACCGTTATTATGGGACGTCAATGCCATTCGGGGGTGAGGAGGAGGCGTATGCAAATGCGAGCACAATGGGTTACTTCACATCCACGCAGGCCTTGGCCGATTATGCAACCGTCATTGTTGATTTAAAGAAAACATTAAACGCTGAGAATTGTCCAGTTGTCGTGTTTGGTGGATCCTATGGTGGAAGTAAGTAGGATTTCTTTCACATGAATCAATATTCTCTGTTAGAAGTAAGTGGGATTCAATGATTGAAATGGTATTTTGCAGTGCTAGCTGCATGGTTTCGCCTCAAGTATCCGCACCTAACAATCGGCGCCCTTGCATCATCTGCACCTCTCCTTTACTTCGACGACATCACTCCCACTTATGGTTATGGCAGCGTTGTCACTAATGATTTCAGAGTATGTTCATTCATCTCTTTCGGCTTAATCTCACCCTTATTATCATTAAATTGACCTTTGAGAATGCGGCGCAGAATGCAAGCGACATCTGCTACAGAAGAATTAATGAATCGTGGGATATGATGGACAAAATCGCGTCTAGCCTCCAAGGCTTGCTTAACCTAAGCAAACTATTTAAGACTTGCCAGTAAGTAACAACAACATACTCTTCATACATTATATTTGGCATACTGTAATCAAAATCTGTTGACCGGGCATTTCTGCTGCAGAAATATTACTCATAAGGACGCCCTGTACGATGTGCTTGAAGATAACTACGACTACGCAGCACAGTACAGTTTCCAACTCGTCGAAGGAGTGAGTACGCTACCTAAACCTTTTCGCATACGAATTTTATTGCTTCGTAAAGTGGTTATATAACCTGTGCTTATTACAGATCTGCGAAGCCATCAACAGCCTGCCCGGAGATACCGACACCGTTACCAGAATAGCTTATGCAGCAAAGTTCAAATGGGGAATACAATTACCATGCTTGGATTTGAGTCTAATCGCTTATCCCGGATGGGACTGGCAGGTCTCTAATAATTATTTCTTTTATTAAAATAAAGTGAAATTAAGCTGCCAGTCTAATAGCTTTTCTTAATCCGCAGACTTGCACTGAAATTGTGTTTCCAATAAGCAATCCTCCCGGCACTACAATGTTCCGGCCCTCTCTCTTTGATTTCAAGTCCTACTCAAGGGAATGCTACCATAAATACGGAGTCCTGCCACGCCAACACTGGGCAACAACTGAATTCGGAGGACATGTATGTAAATTTTAATCTAGTATCGAATATTGTCGAAAAATTGTTACAGTCAATTTATATCTTAGTTAAATTTTAATTACAGTTAAACAGACGCGGCAATCTGGTTTGGATTGATTGTTGGAGGCTTTGTTATAATTAATTTGCAGGACATAAAAAGAGTGTTGAAAGATTTTGGAAGCAATATCATTTTTTCGAATGGGTTAAGAGATCCATGGAGTAGTGGAGGGTAAGTGATTATGTTTCTGAGAATTCATGTCCATTGATCTTTCTATTATATTTTACCTCGTTGTTAATTTAGTTAATTGGGTATGTTGTAAATGGAATTTCAGTGTGTTGGCGAATATTTCTGAAAGCATTGTAGCTATCCCCACCGAACAGGGTAAGTTGGTTCAGAATGTTTTTCTTTCTCCCCTCTACAATTAAAAGGAAATAATATCATCATATAAGAATTGAATGTCATGCAGGAACACATTGTGAAGACATTTTACCAAGTACTAATGACGATCCAGTCTGGCTGAAAGAACAACGACGAAAAGAGATAATGATCATCCAGAAATGGATTAATGATTATAAAAACTAATATGAATTGCTTGTTCCATCCAACAATGTCTTCTCCAATAAGGCCTTTTAAAAAGAAGTGAATACTGATTCTATTTCATGTCAATTATAATTAACCGTTATTAATTCGTATCGTTTAGCCATTTTATATTTTGATATTGTTACAGCCTAGAAAGTTTATTAGAGCTGTACATTGTAATCGACGTTGCATTTTGTGTATAGTTAACATTTATTATAAAGGCGACAAACAGTAATATATTAAAGTTGTGCTCTATATGTGTATTAGTATTAGTAATTAAACGTGTTATTAATAATTGTATTAGTCATGTATTATAATTTTTGAAAAATTTATCATATCATTTTCGTCAATATTGGAATTATTTAATAATGTTTGAATTAGTAGTTGATATAAATCTTATAATATAATAATTTTACAAAAAATATTTATTATATTAATATCTCAAGAAAAATATTGTTGATTGTATATTATTCATTTTAAGTATTAGAAAACATACATTTTTCTACTATAAATTTCAATTTAAAGTTGCACTACTTTCTCAAAATCCAATCAAATTAAAATTATTTCCTATTTCTATTTAGGAGAAATGATTTTTCTCAACTTAATGCATTAATGCAATATTATATCATTAGCGTGTATTTGAGTAAAATCATTCTCTCAAAATAGAAAAAAAGCTAAATTAAAATTGACACAAGTGTATAAAATTTTCCACTCCAATTACAACTTTAAAATTTATGATTGATATTATCCATAAATTAGAGACATAACGAAGACCAACTTTATCTCAATTGTTCATATTATAAATAACACAAACAAAGTGATTATTTTTTCATCTTCAATTGTAACACTAAGAATTCATTCTTAATACTAATAACAAATTACTTGATCACCTACTTGAAATATAAAGGAAAAACATCAAAATTATATATTATGGTATTTATTCAAAGTATTGAAGAGCCATAAGGCAAGAGAAATGGTGAAATGTTGAAAACACATGCTAGCGAGTAAAATAACATTTGTGATGGAACAATAATATTTTTTCAATGACATAATGAGCAACTCTTCTCACTCTGTGACATGCTTGAATGCCTCTCGCTCTCGCTCCCCTATGTGTTGCTCTCTCTCTCCTACAGAGTTCCTTCATGGCTCTTCCTCGCTTGCTTGCGACTTGATTGTGGATATTAGGCCTTCTCAAGTCACCACATAGGTGGTGGGTGTGGCAATAACTAGCCCAAAATGATGAAGCAAACTCGAGAGAAGAAAAAATCATCCAATATCATATGAGCAAGCTTGAGGGAAGAAAAAATTGATGAAAGTTGTGGATAATAAAGTTGATATATATACTAGGAGTATGACTGGAGCCAAGTTTTTAAATTGTGAATTTTTTTTTGTATGTTAGAGGTGAACATTAAGGGGGTCCATAGTTGTATAATGTTCCCCTCTCCTTTGTATCTTTTTTGTAATATTCTATCCAATCTTAAGGGACGATGTTAGGGAATAAGATTGTTTAGAAAGTGACGATTTTTCTAGAAGAACTAGAAGCAACTAGAAGTTGTTCAAGGAAAAGAACATTTCATTTATAGAGTTCTCTAGAATATTAATTTTTTTTAATTTTTAGAAGTTCCAAGTATAAATAGGAGGTTGTCCATAGCAAATAGTACTACTAATTTTGTAATTTGTTAGATTGTATTTAATAAAAGTTAGATCAATATAATTTCATTTAGTCATTGTCCCCCTATTTACTATTATTATTTTATTATTTGAACTTATTCTTACACAACCTTGAAAAACTAAACAACTAATTATCCTAATACAATATGAACATTTTAAAATTAAATTTTCTACTCTTTTAAACTAAATTTAATGTTTAAAAACAAAAAAAAAAAAACAAAAAACAAAAGAAAAAACCAACCTATAACCAAATAAAAATCACGGGACAGGATACAAGAAATAGTATTGTGTGTTATTTAGTGTAATTGTAAAGTGTCACAATGTTTTTATTGACTGATTACATAGAACAATGAGCAACTATTTTATACAATAAAAACCTTAGGATAATAAATAAAAGCAATTAATATAATCCCCTAATGTCAACAATATAGAGCACCCTGCATGCACTAATCATGCAGCTTTCAAACAGGATGATAAAGCACAAAGTTATATCGAAACAAAGCACATAATAACAACAAAGTCACCTTAAAAATACCAAAACTTGATGCTACAAACAGCGCTCTAAATTGTAAGAACTCTCCTAAGTTTACCTCTTTAGAATACTGGAAAACGGTTAACGGAATTTCTGAACATGAGGTGCTGCCAAACAATAATTAGGAAGAGATCACAAATTTGGACCACGTAAAAGATGCTGAAGTCAAGAATAAGTCGACCACTGAAACACGACCTGTGGAACGGGATTGCCTAGAACTTTATCTAGTTAATTCCGTCCATATAAGAAGTCGTTCTACCTAAATTATTCATATATTCATGAAGTTGTCTACTTCGTTGTTGTAAATTGCAGATCTTCTTTGTTCTTGTCAATTCTGTGTTTACGAGGACGCGTTTTTGTTATTAGTTTTATCAATATGATAGATTTCCCTGTAAGTATGGTGAAAGTATATACATGGTTATGATTGATTTCCCTACAATATAAATTTTGGTATATATTCGTTAAAGTTGTTAACAGAAAATGAGTTTGCGTTGAATTTTTGGAAGCTCGTCTCAGAATAGTGTTGTACATAGCAGTACGAAATGGAATTTCATCAGTCGAATTTTTGCTCCATGTGCATAATTCTGCTAGTCTTGGTTTACATTTTTGAGGGATGCTGTGCTTCGGGAGTTGCTGCGCATAGTGGGATGCCATCAATTCTCAGGAAGAATCGACTGCTTGGTAGTTTTCCCGAGAGGTTAAAGAGATATCAAATTACTAATTCTACTGTTTTGAGTATGCCTTCGTACGAAGCGTACAACTATACCCAAGTTATAGACCATTTTGGACACACGCCGGAGAGCTATCAAACCTTTCCCCAGACATACTTCATGGACAAGTCTAACTGGGGTGGTGCTCAAAACAATTCTCCGATATTTGTATGGCTGGGTGAGGAACAAGCCATTACAGCCGATTTAGGCGTGGGCATCATGATAGAGCAGGCTCCTAAATTCAAAGCTCTTTTGGTCTACATAGAGGTAGTATTATAATTTCTCATGAACTCCGTATTCCGTGGGTGTTATATTACAAAACAAGTTGAGTAGGTTCAGTCATTTTCTTGGGCTTCAGCTTTAATGAGTATGTTTTTAGGGCTAATTGTGGTAAGCTATGTAGCACCGTTATTATGGGACGTCAATGCCATTCGGGGGAATGGAGGAGGCGTATGCAAATGCGAGCACAATGGGTTACTTCACATCCACGCAGGCCTTGGCCGATTATGCAACTATCATCGTCGAATTGAAGAAAACATTAAATGCTGAGATGTCCAGTAGTTGTGTTTGGTGGATCCTATGGTGGAAGTAAGTAGGATTTCTTTCACATGAATTGTCCAGTTGTTGTGTTTTGTGGATTCAATGATTGAAATGGTATTTTTCAGTGCTAGCTGCATGGTTTCGCCTCAAGTATCCGCACCTAACAATCGGCGCCCTTGCATCATCTGCACCTCTCCTTTACTTCGACGACATCACTCCCACTTATGGTTATGGCAGCGTTGTCACCAATGATTTCAGAGCATGTTCATTCATCTCTTTCAGCTTAATCTCACCCTTATCATCATTAAATTGACCTTTGAGAATATGGGGCAGAATGCAAGCGACCTCTGCTACAGAAGAATTAATGAATCGTGGGATATGATGGACAAAATCGCGTCTAGCCCTCAAGGCTTGCTTAACCTAAGCAAACTATTTAACACTTGCCAGTAAGTAACAATAACGTATTCTTCATACCATATATTAAGCATACCGTAATCAAAAACCTCTTTACCGGGTATTCCTCCCCCAGAAATATTACGGATAAGGACTTCCTGTACGATGCGCTTGAAGGTATCTACGGCAACGCAGCACAGTACAGTTTCGATGTCGTTCAAGGAGTAAGTACGCCAACCAAACCTTATCGCAAACCAATTTTATTGCTGAGTAATTTAGTTCTATGATATAACCTGTGCTGAATACAGATGTGCGAAGTCATCAACAGCCCACCCGGAGATACAGATACTGTTACCAGAATAGCTTATGCAATAAAAGTATCAAGGGGAATACCAACATGCCTGGATTTGAGTCTAATCACTTATCCCGGATGGGATTGGCAGGTCTCTAATAATTATTTATTTTATTAAAACAGAGTGAAATTAGGTTGCCAGTCTAACAGCTTTTCTTAATCGGCAGAAATGCACTGAATTGGTGTTTCCAATAAGCAATCCTCCCGGCACCACAATGTTCCGGCCCACTGTCTTTGATATCAAGTCCTACTCAAGGGAATGCTACCTTAAATACGGAGTCCTGCCACGCCAACACTGGGCAACAACTGAATTCGGAGGACACGTATGTGAATTTTAATCTACTATCAAATTTTGTCGAAAAATGTTACAGTCAGTTTATATCAAAGGTAAATTTTAATCACAGTTAAACAGAGGGGACAATTTGGTTTGGATTGATTTTGGTAACTTAATATGCAGGACATAAAGAAAGTGTTGAAAGATTTTGGAAGCAATATCATTTTCTCCAATGGGTTAAGAGATCCATGGAGCAGTGGAGGGTAATTAATTCTTGTTATGAGATTTCATTCCCACTTATCTTTGTACTATATTTTACCTTGTTAATTTAGTTAATTTGGGTATGTCGTAAATGGAATTTCAGTGTGTTGGCGAATATTTCTGAAAGCATTGTAGCTATCCTCACCGAAGAGGGTAAGTTGGTTCAGAATGTTTATCTTTCTCCCCTCTACAATTAAAAATAATAATATTAACTTATATGAATTGAATGTCATGCAGGAACGCATTGTGAAGACATTATACCAAGTACTAATGACGATCCACTCTGGCTTAAAGAACAACGACTGAAAGAGATAATGATCATCCAAAAATGGATTAATGATTATAAAAACTAATATGAATTGTTTGTCCCATCCATCAAATGTCTTCTCCATTCAATAAGGTCACTTAAAAAGTAGTGATTACCGAATTCTCTTCCATGACAATGAAACGTGAAATTATAATTATCCATTGTGTTTTGTGTATAGTTAGCATTCATTATAAAGGTGATCATTTATTAGTAAAAGAAGTTAAAAGTGTTATTTAATTAATTGTATTAGTTTGATGTTTTTACAAAAATTATCGAATTTTTTTGTAATATTGAAATTATTTAATAATGTTTAAATTATTAGCTGATATAAATCTTATAGTATAATAATTTAACAAAATATACTTATTATATTAATATATCAAGAAAAATATTGTTGATTAAATGTATTTTACTCATTTTCAGCATTAAGAAAATATGTTTTTCTCTAGTATAAATATCAATTTAAACATTATTATTTTATGAAAATCCAATCAAATTTAAATTATTTGGTATTTCTATTTAGGAGAAATAACTTTAACCAACTTTATTTACGACTGTCATTTGTTAGCATGTAATTGAGCTAAGACATTATCTTAAAATAGACAAAAAAAACTAAATGAAAATTAGCACAAGTGTGCACATTTTTTCATTGCAATTTAATACTTTAAAATTGACTGATATTATCCATAAATTAGAGACATAATGAAGATCAACTTTATCTCAATTGTTCATATTATAAATAACACAAAAGATGTGATTTTTTTTCAAATTTCAATTGCAATATTAAGAATTCATTCTTAATGTCATTAACTTATTACTTAATTATCTAAACATCCAAATTGTATCTTAAGTTATTTATTCAAAGTATTCAAGAGCTAGAAGGAAAGAGAAATGGGGAAATGTTGAAAACACATGCTAGTCACTAAAACAATAATATTTATGATGGGACATTAATTTTTTTTATAATTTATTATTTATGTTGTGGGAGAAGGGTATATGAGAAATATCATGTCATCAAAAAAAAAATTCTTTCTGTTTGAAAATTTTCCTCTGCATTCTAATTATGCTTAGTCACCACATATCCTATTGTATTTCATTGCAGATGCATGGCCAAACTTGTTGTTGCGAAAGTACGTTTTATAATGATCCCAAAATTTTACAATCAATCCTTGAGATCATAATTGGGATTATGTCCTATCATAAAGCATTGTTGGCTAACAATTGTTATGTGTAAAAGGAGATCATAAATCTAACTAGTAGATTAACCCAAATCAATCATTTCTTTGTCTAGCATTGGAACAAAAACCAAAAAATGCATTATGGTTTGGTAACTACCTCAAAGTAGATTTGATATACCTGGGTTTTGTTCCTTCATTACAAAGAGGGTAAATTGAGTGAATGTGATTTAATTGACCTTATTAATATAAAAACCTTCTCTAAAAATATGAATAGTTTACATAGACGAAAAAATGATAAAATGGTTATATTTCCAAGAAGAGAAAATGGAGGGGTGCATGTCATAGAAAATAGAGCTTGAATAGTTGGACTAAGGTACTAGGAACCCTAGTCTAAGGGATTTGGGAACTTGGAATTGTAATATGAATGTTACAAGTCTATATTGCATAATCATACTCTAAAATTTGTTGGGCTTTCACACCTAAACCTATAGAACATAACAAAATAAAGGATATGGGTGGCTATATAGGATTTTTTCCTAGTGAAACCCCCATTTTGGTAATAGATAAAATTATGTGCCTTGAAACTCAAGTGTTTCGAAGATTGTGGTGATCCATAATATACAAAATATGTGAGAAAAAACCTACTCAAATCTGTTAGAGTGGAGTCCTCTATGAAAAAATCAAGGAGATGGAAGATCTAACCCAAGAGAAAGTCAAATATTGAAGGGAAATCAACACAGCAAAATGTCTCACTCAAGATAGCAAGGAGATCAAAGTTTGAAGATGAGAAACTACTAAAATTAGGTCCTAATAGGCTTGAGAGATTCCAAAGCAATCCACAAACCCTATATTCCAATCTATTCTTCAAATTTGTTTAAACTCCAATCACTCTAATGAAATCACTTTGATATGAAAAAATGCTTCTAAATATGTAAAATAAGATGCCAATTTTGGCAAATGTTTTTTGTAATTTTAATTATGTGTTTCACAATAAAGTTTCATGTTTAAATAGGGATGCACAGTAATAAAATTAAGTGTAGGCCAACTCATTTAAATTTCAATCTGAAGAATGTTTTATTGCCAAAGATTCCAAATTGAGATCACATCACACAAGATAATGGTTAACCAAACATGTGAGATGATTTTTTTGGAAAAATGTTAGGACTAGGGCACCCAATGCCTTTGTCCACTTTTTTTTCACTCATTGAAGTAGGGATCATAAGTTCAGGGTCCCATGACTTATTACCTACCATAAATTTGAGCACTTGTTGTAATTTTTACATGCATAATCTTGTCAATAAGGTGTTTTTAGGGTAGTATTAGTATATTTTCTTGAGTTATAAGATAAGATCAAGGGTAATAAGTGGTCCTAAAATGAACTAAGGGAGTGTGCACTAAGGAAAACACCAAATAGAGCATGAAATTATGCTTTCATCCTTAGGGAGCATAATTTATGATACTACATTTAGCCCCCACTTTAGTGATTGTATGATACTACGTGCATATACAAGCTCAAATGCACAAAAGTAAATTATAGTACATGTAAAAGGATACTCAAAAATATATTGTAGAGGACATGCAATATTGTTGAGCAAGAGAATGTAGCCCCTAGCGTAGTAACCGATAAGATCATGATGTTGGAAACTACATCCTACAAAATCAACTTGTCTAAAATTTAAAATCACCTTATCAGAATTAAAAAATTCATTAGTCCAAAAATTATAAAGAGAATGAAATTCGAGGGTAGATATATACCCCCATATTTCTTCTTACTTAATGCATGTTGAAATAGGGTGGTGATCTTTCCACTTAGAATGTTTAGGGTTTTGATGTAAATTCATTTGATAGGGTCATTTATTGAAATAACACTGAGATAAAAAAAATATTGGAGAGGAATGAGGGTAAAAAAAAGATTACATCACAATAGTAATTGTAGTTCACCTTCCCAAATTATGATGATTTAAATGAAGAGTGCTTTGGATGGAAAAGTAAAATATATTTTGCATTGCTTGTTTTTATTATAAATTGTAAAATTATTTAATATTTTCACCATTCATTTTGAATTTTTAGTTTGAGATAATTTTGAGTAGGTCTAAGTAGCCTTGAGAGAAAATATGTCATGACCATGAATATCCCACACACCCAAACTAATATCCTTGAGAGATCACATCATGCAGGGAGTGCATGGATGAGAGTTAATTTCTACTTTCACTTTCCATGCATTTAGTAGCTCATTTTTCAATATTTAGGAGTGTTTTTGGAAAATTAGGGTGTTTATGTCCAAGCTAGGCATTGTCAAAGTCCAATTTGAGTGCTCAAGTTCATCTTGGGGGATAGAGTCAAATTTGGGTGCCCCTATCCCAGGTATTGGTGCCCAAGTGATTTAACATAAAATATTTTGATCTCTATTTAGGTCAGTTAAGGGAGGAAATGATGAATGGATGTTTTATGATTGAAAAGTTCCACCACATATGTAGGAGCACTTAGTAGGTCACATGAATAGATTATTGCATGAGCATGTTGACATGCTATCACTGGCAGAGGACAAACATCTAAAGGAAGTGGGATTACTATGGGTGTAACCATGCAAATAATGATGTTTCAAGACATGATATTGACCAAACTCATGGAGCAATGGAACACATACACCTTAAGCTTCCATCTTTCGAAAGGTGAGACGATTGTGACACTCAAGGGAATGAACATGGTTCTATGGTTGCTTGTGTTATCATAATATTTCTATTACATCTTAGTGGAAAATGTATATAGTTAACTAACTCTAATTGTTTCATTAAACCACTCACCTTCTTTTCTTTGTATAAATAACCTACTATGAATCAATGGAATACACTACATCCTTCATATTTACCAACATCTAGTATCAAAGCTTGGGGAAGTGATTACTGAAGAGGTGCTTATGTGATCAAGTGTTGGGAATTTCAAATTTTAGTAGGTCAATGCTTGTTGACATGCTATTGCATAGTTGAAATATTGGAAGGTATATTTTTCTTGCCATGTAAGGTGTGTATGGACAGGAGAATAGAAGTGAAAACGATTGAAAAAGTAATAGGTACCGATGACCATGCCACAACCATATTTTCAAGGTTTTTAAATTTGTTGGCTTGCAAGATCAAGAACATGGAATTGGAGTTTATCAGTGTAATAATGGTGAAATGGCTTCTATTCTTTTCCCTCTTCTCTTTATTTGGTTATTTTTGTAGTAACTAGAAAATTATTAATTTTATGCATTATTTATCCCAATTTATTATGTTGATAGATGGGATGCAGTATGATCTATGAGATATCAATTGGGTAAGTAAGGGTTTATAAAAATTAATAATCATTGCAGTTTTATCTTTATTTATGAAGGAATTTGTAGGTAGAGACAAGGAAAAATAGTTACCTTTGTAGCCTATCATCCTCAATATCTAAACTAGTTTTTTCAGTACAAAGAAGTTGGTCAAAATTTCCCTTATATATACTCAATCTCACCTCTCATAAAATGAGTTAACATACAACATAAAAGTTTTTTTTAGGTAGTTTTCTTTCTTTCTAAGTTTTATTTATCATCCAAATGTAGAAGAGCAATGAATTACATATGTGAGTTGGTGAAATTTGAGGATTTTCAAGTGAATAAATTCAAACATGAACATGCATCATAATAGTGTTCTAATGATTTTGTATGTGGAGTGATGTTGGTGGATGATTATTTGAAATGGTTTATTATATGAAGAGGATTAATGTAGTAAGTGATACTTATGTTTATGTTGAGGATATCTAACTCCACAAGTGATGCTAAGGTCTTCACAAGTTTAACCTTATGAATTCCAAGCATGCCTTTGTAAAATGGCATGTTGGTGACAGTGTGGAATAAGGAGAGTTATCCATAGGTGAGAAGGATGATGACCCATAAATTCATCCAAACTAGATTTGTAAAATCATTCTTTTCTAATATATGAGAGTTCATAAATGGTTACATAGTCATTTGAATGCATTTCTTAAATTTAACAATAGCTTAGAGAGAATTTTTTTTGTAAGAGTAGATGCAACTCAAATTAATTTTATGAGTATTATAAGATGTCAAGTAGGTTATATATCTTTCCTAAGATGATTCAATTAAGTAATTTATCTTCTTACTACTGATGCTTGGGAAAGTGTATTCCAAAACATTAAAATAGATGTTGAGGGTCTTGTCAATAAGTTTATTGATGTTGCTAATTGATATTCAACTAGTTATGCTTGGAATTTAGAGGCTATATTTGTTACACCTGATGAGGCCTCCAAATATTCATCCAAGACACCAAACAGATAAAGTGTAACAACATCACATTCAAGACTAGTGGCACTAGAGAATAGAGGAATTTCCATTATCTCAAGTTATCTTCTCACTTTCAGATGGTGCTTTGCATGAGAAGCACTTTTGGCTTTAATTTCTTTCTTTTCCTTGTTGTTATTGAAATATTTAAAGATAAATATATTGTGAAGTTTTTTTTTTGGAGACAGGTAAGGGATTTTGTGAAGAGCTTAGTATGGATGGTTTCCTAGAGAATTCATGAGACTATGATGAAAGATTATACCTTTACAAGGGTCAATGAGACAACTTGGTGGATGGTTGTCCAAGAATTAGGGTCTGTGATTTGAGAGTTCATGGGAGAAAGAACTTGATAATTCAGCTTGAAGCTATACCTTTATGCTGGTCACAGGCATCTTGATGGAGTTCCATTTTATTTATAATTGGTTTCTTCAAGGAATATTTTCTCAAGAATGCATATCTATTTTGTAATCAACAAGTGTGAAATCCCCCATATCACATAGATAATTGACAAGCACAATGAACACATAAACTGCATAAGGTTGATCTTTATATTTAGACAGTCAGAGGTCAACATATATATAGGATAAATATCTCGACATAGGAGAAATATCCTTGCATGAGGTGTTGAGGTGTATAGACACCTCTCTAGTCTAGCTCATGTGGAAAATACCAGCTTGTACAATAAATGCCTAAGTAGGCTTAGGTCAGCTTGTGGATATGCAAGCATTAAGTATACATTGACACCTCCCTTAAGAATAACTTAGGTGGGCACAAAAAACAATGTAAGTGGGGAAAGATAGAAAACCCAATGGGAAAAAAACTATCCTCCAAAAAGAGAGTAATAACAGACATTTTACAAAACAAGAGAAGTAATACAATAGTTCTTGCAATAACTGAGAGAACATGTCCTTTTGACTTCTCTTTTTCCCTTTTAGTGTATGTAGATGACGAAGATCCAAAATTTACAATCTTACTATCCTCAATGATTTGAGTAAGATCGTTTATTTGTTTCCTCATAAATATCCTGACATAGGAGAAATATCCCAGCATGAGGTGTTGAGGTGTATAGACACCTCTCTCGTCTAGCTCATGAGGAAAATACCAGCTTGCACAATAAATGCCTAAGTAGGCTTAGGTTAGCTTGTGGATATGCAAGCATTAAGTATACATTGACACCCCCTTAAGCATAACTTAGGTGGGCACAAAAAACCATGTAAATTTGAGTTCCAGCAACAAGGCCTGATAAGGTACTCATTTACAATTCAAACTCTCAAATAAAGTGGGGAAAGATAGAAAACCCAATGGGAAAAAAACTATCCTCCAAAAAGAGAGTAATAACAAACATTTTACAAAACAACATAAGTAATACAATAGTTCTTGCAATAACTCAGAGAACATGTCCTTTTGACTTCTCTTTTTCCTTTTTAGTGTATGTAGATGATGAAGATCCAAAATTTACAATATTACTATCCTCAATGATTTGAGTAAGATCATTTATTTGTTTCCTCATACAGTCAAATTCATTATGCCCCAATTTCTTACAAAAGGAACACTTGACATATTTCTTAGTATTTTCCTCCTTTTGTGATTTTCCCCTTTGTATTTCCGTATCTTTTCTTTCTTCATTTTTGTTTTTGAATCCTTCCAATTTTACACTTTCAACTACTAAAGCATGTGGCTTGTAGGATACTATGGTCCCCATCTAGATGAGTTTGTCTTGTTCTCTGACCAAATCAGCAATAAATTCATCTATAATTGGCATAGACCAATTAGAACCCAAATCCATTTTTGTAGAATAGAATGTTGGCATAAAAATAGAACAAGAAGATCCCAACTTGGAAAGAGTTGATAAGATGAGTTTATTGTCTTTCTTCTCAATTCCACATTCCTTAAGCTATTGGCAAAGTGACTTAAATTTGGTGAAATATTCTTGTAATGTTGTGTAATTACTTGGACTTAAAATGATTAATTCATTTTCTAGCTCATGGCCTTTAATATCATCAACTTTCCCAAATAAATTTTCAAGAGCTGACCATACTTCATGTGGGGGTTTCAATGCCTCCACATGAAATAGAAGTTCTTTTGAAAGACATAAACACAAGAATCCAAAGGCTTGGTCACACTTATTGAACCATTTTTCCTTGTCCTTGGTAGCATTTGGTTCCTTTTTAGTACCCATTGTAACTCTATACAAGCCTTTGTTCTTAGTGTAAGTTGTATATGCAACTTCCACTCATGGTAGTTAAAAGGTGTAAGATGGTTAGTCACTTGATTGGGCTCCATGCTTGATTAGGTTAACAAATTTTTTTAGGAACTTGAGAAAATAAATTTGGAGTATTTTAATCATAACTCTCTAATATACCCCCCTTTTTAGTAATTTTGATTTTCCCCCTTGTTTAGCACTTTATTTTAGTGCATGTATTGCTTACAAAAAGAAGGTGAAAGATGGCACTTTATATTTAGTAAAAAATCACCCAAAATTTGTAAATATTTGAAAAAAAAAGTACTTTAAAAAGCACTACTATAGATAGGGCCCTACTATAACTATAGAAAGGGGGGGTGAAATAGCTCCTACGTGTTCTATTCAGTGACCCACAGGGCTTTGCTTTGGGCACTCCAGGTATAGGTGGGGTTGTCTTTGACATAGACGAAGTTATTTGATTGGAAAATGAACGAGCGGATATGCTGTTATTGCTGGTAATCCCGATTATCCAAGTAGCTCGTGTTACTGGGAGGATAGAATAGGTCGTGCAGTGTGAAAATCATCGACCCCCTTCTATAGATAGGTGTAGCGTGATGAGCTGCATGATGACTAGCTATAAGAAGAGTTATTGTCGTGCAGGAATGGGGGTGTGGTTGCAGGTCGATATGTGATACTAGTGGCCCTATCATTCTAGCGTTCGTGTAACACTGAGTTTGTATTTACAAAGGATAGGAAAACAAATATTTTTAAAAAAGGTTTAGAGAGAGGGGTAAAGAAAAATTTAAGCCCTCATGGGTTGGAATAAACTAGGGGCCAAAAAACCCCATATGACCAAGGGCAATGGTTGCTGCCACAAAAGACCATGCTGAGTAGTGCACCCCTATTTCTGGTTGAGAATTTTCCTCTCACCATAAAAGAGATTCCCTATGGTTTGATGTCAAATTTCAATCTTCACCAAACCTCCACAGAGGTCTTTATAGTTCTCCAACTCCTAGTCACTGATTTTAGGGAAAATTTAAGTCACCCTTGACAGTAGATATGATTTTCCCTTGATTTGTGCCCTCCTTCTAGGTTTCAAACACCTCTACAACAAAAGTTGTGACCCCTCCAATAAATACACTACCTACAAAAAAAGGATTTACACTCTGATGACGCCTTTGCACAACAAAATCGCGCCTCTAATGGTGTTGCTACTATAATCCCTGATTCACCACTAATTTGAGGGTAAAACAGATACTTGCAATACAAAAACGGAGGGGAGAAACATAGAAAAGGTAGAGGATACAAAGGATTTACATGTGAATGCATTGACTTGAGCATAACTATGCACAATGTCACTAAAACTGTGGGTTTGTGGCCTAGATCAGCCCCCAAAATAGTGGCGTCCACCACAATTTTTTTTCCCTTTGATTAAAAATGATGTGTTTCCTCCATGCACACCTAGCTTTGATGAGATTTAGCTTATAAAGAATAGTCCATCTCAACAGAGGATCAAATTCAGATGCTTTTGCATGGGTCAATTGTGGCCTGATAAATAGAAACAATTTTGAACGCCCAAACAAAGATTTTAATCACTCAAAAGGAGATTTTAATCGTTGGGTTGAAGACTTTTCTTGTAGGCTGAAATTATCTCCAATGGCTTTGATACCATGTGAAATCCCCCAGATCACAAAGATAATTGACATGCATAATGAACACATAAACTGCATAAGGTTGATTTTTATATTTAGACAGTCAGAGGTTAACATATATAGGATAAATATCCAAGCATAGGAGAAATATCCCAACATGAGGTGTTGAGGTGTATAGATACCTCTCTAGTCTAGCTCATGAGGAAAATATCAGCCTACAATAAATGCCTAAGTAGGCTTAGGTCAGCTTGTGGATATGCAAGCATTAAGTATACATTGACAACAAGTTTTGTTATGTAACCCTTAAGGGGGGTCCCTTGGTAAAGTGAATTCTAAGGTTTTAGGGATACTTTTATAGGAATAATATAATAAGGGGGAATGTTAGCATAATGTTTCTATTACATTGTAGTAGAAATTTTATACAATTTACATTGTAGTAGAGAGTGTATACAATTAACTCATTGTAACTATTTCATTCAAACATTCACCTTATTTTGTTTGTATAAATACCCTACAAAGCATCATGAAATACACTACATCCTTTATATTTGATAATAGCTTGTATGATATAATACCATACTATTTTAGGATGGGATGATGCCATATGACATCTTAGTCGACTAGTTTTATTACATTGGTTGCACTATGCTAGAAGATGGTAGCAGATGCGTATATTTATACTGGCTACTACATGATGATATATAGATCATCCTTATGCATTATATTCTAATTGCAACCATGCCACTCATAGCTAAACAAATGATGGTTGAGACACACACCTCCATGGTGGGTTCATAAATACCATCTATAAAATGGAGGGTCAGTACACCATGTGTTCTTGGGTGTGAAGCATGTTTTACCATCTTTATTATGATTTAGGTTGCTATGTTCATTACATGACACATAATGTTTGATGACTTGCACCCTCCTCTAGCTATGGGAATTTGATTATACCACATGCACATGACCCACAATATTCTTGATTGAGCTATTATGGATGCTCCTTGGAGCACATCTCTACCCTTAAGGACACCATGATAGTTTGGTGATAATTTATATTAGCATGTGGTGCTCGATAGATTTCAAGTTGTAGATTTTGTGTGGAGACCATATATGAGGCTATAGTATTGGTCTAATTGGTCTCCAAAAGTAGACACAATGTAGAAAGATTAAGTTCTCGGGTAAAAGCAAGAAGTTGAGTACACGAAGAGGGAGAATTTCAAGCAACAAAAAAAAAATCGCAAAAAACGCGTACGCGTTACAGAACAGATACCCGAATCGAAATCTGAATGCGTACGCGCTTAGCTACGAGTACACGAACCAAAAATGTGTACGCGTTATGAAACGTGTACGCGTTTTGGAAAAGAATTTATTTATTTTAATAAACTGTTGGCTTTTCATTTTATCCACTATTTTTGGCAGCATCAGAGAAGACAATCTAGAGCGCGTACACGTTTGTAAGTTGTTGCTTTGAGCATATTTCGACTGCCACCTCCTCCCGTCAACACACCCGACCTCTGAGACCTCCAGGTTGGTTGAATTCTGCTATTTTTTGCTTTGTATCTTGTTTTTTTGTTTTTTAATTAGTATTTAAGTTTTGTTTCTTTAATGTGTTTTATTTCAATTTTTAATAGTTTTAAATTGCATTTAAAAAATAAAAAAACGTCAACAAAATAAAAAACGTTAAATTGTAAATTGAAAACCATAAAATCTAAACCTAAATTGGACACATTTAACTTAGAAATCTAAACCCTAAAACGTAAAACTAGAAACCTCTTAGAGACCTCTCTCCCCTTAGGTGAGCTAAAACTAGAAACCCTAATACAATTTTAGAGAAACCCTTACAAATATGACTATTTAGTAAACTTTCAAAGGCATTTGAATGGGCTAAGAGTAAAAAAATTCAATAATTAGGTACACCAATATACATACATGCATATATACATACATACATATATAAATAGACAAAGGTATATGCAATACACACACATGTATATTTATACATTAATATACATCACCTACACTTAGTTATATTCATAGATATATCTATGTATATATATGTTTGCATATAACTTTACTCACATACATAGACATATATGTGCATATAAATATAAAATAACACCTACCCACATTGAAGATATGTTTTTATTTGCACAATATATAATGATTACCACCTAAAGCCAAATAAAATTTTATATCTAGAACACATTTTTTAATGATTGATAATGGAAATGCAAAGACTAAATTGTAGCCCAAATTTGATATGAAGGATTTGATAATATATTTACTTTTCCAAATTGAATTCATAAGAAAAGGTTATTGATGTGAGTGAGTGTGTGTGTTCTCACAATCTTCACGATCATGGTTGTTCTCTTAGACCTATCTCCCTCTCTCCAGTGATACTCTCCCTCTTGTCCTTGGAGGGTAACTCTATTTTGCATTCACCTCATGAAACCAAAAATGTAGTTCGTTCATTATTAAAGCATATGTGCATATATAAACTTATTTATATATCGACATAAATCTCTTAGAAACATTAAGAAATACATGTTCCATTTAATCATTATGAGTATTAAAGGAATATTTGCAATATTTCATATTATGTTAACTAGATCAAAATGTTAAATTGACATATTCTTAATTAACGATAATACATATTTTCAAGTCAAGATTGAAATGAAAATAAAAAATAATATAACCTAGAGGGTAAAAGAAAATGGGATGTAACAAGGGAAACTATCTCTTGCATGCACCTCATCAAACTAACAAAATAGTTAGTCTGTCAAATCATATCATTAAATGTATAAATTTTTTATACTTTCCTTTGCTAACACACTATTCCTCCATTATTCCCCATTTGCACATTTTCTTAGGTTTCCTCTAAGTTCTTTTATATATTTCAGTTTTCAAGTTTTTCCTTACCCAAGTATCTTGTCAAGAAGTTCTCCAAACTTTTTGTTCCCTATTCAATATTTTTACTATGTTTAATTTCCTGAGATTTCGTCTACCTCTATGCCTCTTCATCGATTCTTGTGATTTTTGCTACCCTTAACCCCATAGTGTGCATAAGGTTATAAGTAGTTGGTTTGTGGCTACCTTAACTCTTAGTTAAATTATATGATTTAAATCATAGTCTTATTTCTAGGTAATTAAGTTAGTGTAGATGAACATTATTCTTAGGTATCTAAGTAAATTTAAGTGAAAACCAATGAATACGTAGGGTACATATGGGAACTAGTGTTTTGTTTATTATCAATAAATTTACAGAAAAATCATAAGAGCAATAGGGATGAGAAGATAAAAATTGAATAAAATTGACAACAATAATTCTCACTACATTCACTAGATTTGGTTATACCACCATATTCATGTGCATTTGTGAGACATAACCCTATTGAAGAATTCAATAATAAAATCTCACCAATTTATTCAATGTACATTTATTTACATTTATTACAATCCTTTATTTATTACCAAGATAAGATAATCCTTTGCAAGACAACAAGCATGATCCTTTGATTCATCCAAAAATATCAAAATACACTAAATTTAGTAGAGTTTGACGTAGAAAATGTAGATGCATTCTATGATAAAAATTATTTCTAACCCTTACACAATTTTTAAAAAGAGATGTACATAGGAACTAGGTGTCCCAAAATTTAAGGATCTAAAAGAGTTTAGTTGAAACTTAACCCTAGGTGACTTGCTCTAATTGGAAAACTAATTGAAAATTAATTGAAAGCCAACTGAGAACTACAAGATGAGTGGGAAATCCCACACCATCTCAATATTTATCAACATCTATGTTGATTTATTACATTTATTTAAAAGAATAAAGAATGTGCAAAGTAATTTAACTAGTACCTAAAATACTTCGAGTCTATAAAGTTATTTGAAAAGATATTAATAAATTCATTTAAATCATTCATACTAGCCCGCCCCTTTTGATACTTAAACTTAATCCTCTAAGAAAATGTAGATTCTTCTAAGTTCCCTTGTAGTTCATCAAAATCAACCACCTCAAGATTCTTGGAATTTTTGAATATCTTTTTTTATTTTATCATTCTTGAACAATATAATTCTTGGATACTGACTCATGCAGTGAATCTGAAAATTATTTGATCATCTTAGTAGTTGAGGTTACCATTTATGTTGTCTCCTAGAATGTGCAAGAGAGGTCTTCAATGATTTTCAATATTTTTCATCACTTGTTCTACTAACCTTCTGTTTTTATTCAACTCTCATTTATAGTTCTTAAGTGACTATCAGTTTCTATTCAACTCTCATTTATAATATGAATTTTTAATGCTATGATTTTTTAATGTTATAAATTGAATGGTCTTCAAATGAAATATATTTTGAATTTGTGCATGTTCAATGTGATTTTTAAATAACTTTGAAATTGTGTGCATTATTTAATTAGTTTGTTGATATATATTTTTTAATTGTTTAACATGCAGTTGCCATATCATTTCTCGGATGGATCCACTTTTCACTTTAGAGGATTTCATGCCTAATCCAGAAATCCCTATAGATCCTGGTGCACATCCCACCCCACCACATGAGGATATGCCTCACTCACCTCCGCATTCTCCACCACCTAACCCCCCACCCCCTCCTCCATTTGACCAAAATCAACTAAGAGAGAATATTTGAGCCAACTTAGTTGTCATTCAAGGAAACATAGATCTCATAAAAAATGAGACTAGAATCCCTCCACATCTCGCACGGTTTGCATCTACGATGCAAACTATTGTCGATTTTGTTCGATCTATCGATGCAGACCTAGATAGGTTCCATCAATGGAGAGAAGAGAGGAGACAATTCTATGCAGATGGACTGTCATATAAAGAAATCAATGACCTAAAAATCACTAAACAAGCTATGTGCCAATATTTTGTGAACCCCCAAACAAACAAACCAATACCACCCACAAAAAAAATAAAATTCAATTTTATGGTGTAGGCACCTGCAGATAGCTGCAAATTTTTGGAAGAGTTGGTGGATGGTGTTTGATACTCCACCACATGGTAACAGTGAGGTGCCCTTATATTTTTTGACAAAGTTATGGGCTGAGTTTGAGTTGGGTAAAAAACCCAACTATTTTGATATGAGGTCATTTCAGGGAGTTGGGCGCACAGCATGCCCCAAGACTAGGAGCAAGTGTCGATCCTCAGTGACGTGCTCCAATTTCTCCTCTTGTTCCTCCTCCTTCTCTTGTTATTCCCGCTGCATTTCAGCAGCAAACCATGTTATCTACACTAGGAGCGTTGAGTTCACTTTGAAGACATCTCACTCAGCAGACTACACACATGGCCACTTAAGTGGCCAATACAGAGCATGGAGGCTCGGGCTATAGGGATACTCAAACATCCACTTCAAGTGAGGCACATGCATCTAGGGCGGGATCATACCTAAATTTACTATATTCTGAGGATCGTCCCACACAGGTATGTTCATCTTTTGAACTTAAATTTAATTCAAGTTTGAAATGTAAAAAATTCATGTAAATAATAACATCAAACTATATATATAATATAATATTAATTCAATAATTTTGTGTTTGGTGTATAGACACATGATGACGTGATGCCCGGAACTCAATATCATCATCGTGTGTATATGTCGAGTGCTGTAGATTTGGGCTCACCTTTTCGATAGGTACTTGAACCAAAATATATTAAATAATTTGTGTGGATATATATATATATATATAATTTAATTTGAATTTGTACACATGTGTGAATTGATATATTATATCTAGATGCAGGGAAGTCATACTATTCCTAGTATTGACTAGCCACAAGTTACAGTGGTGAGCGCTCCTGAGACATCATCAGCTCAGGTGCGTGCTTTCAAAAGTTTGTTAAGTTTAAATTAAATACACATCATAGATCTAATTTAATTTTTTCATTTACATACACATGTGTGAATGATCTATATGAACTATTGTACATCTATATGTAGGGATTTGATGAGATAACCATGGCGGGCCGCGCACCTGAGACATCATTGACATCTATTCATGGGCAATCTCAGGTGCGTGATCATGAGGTCATATCATTCAAGGTTGTAAACTTTACTTTAAATCTCCTATACAATTTTTACAAACATTATATATATATATATTCAAGGTTTTCACATATTGTTTGCTTTATATGAATATGCAGGATATAGTGGATCAGGCATTTACATCTTCTCAATAGACAGTTATGTCACCTGTTGAAGAAAATGTGCCAATTGATTCACATGACCATATGGTAATTTATGCATACTAGAAATCATTTTTACTATATTTAGTCGATATTTAATTCGTTTTTTTTAATCTAAAAGTTTATATTTTCAATTTTAAATATGTTTAATTATATCAAAATTTCTAAATAAATTTAAATCTAATTTTGAGTTTCTTGAACTCTTTTACAGCATGATGCAGGTACATCTAGTCAATGTGGAACAAAGAGGAGACTTGATTTTACCAATCAGCTTGAGAGTTAGATAGTTTTATATTTTATGGACTACAAATCTCTAGTTTTATTTCAATATATGTGTTGGACTTGACATAAATTTTATGGACTATCTAGATCTCTAGTTTTATTTTGAACATGTTATTATCATATATGTGTGTTTATTTATATCAGTTGACTTTAATATGATGATTATATATGCAGTCAATTATGAGATCATGTTATGTTCATTTTCATAATTATATGCATTTATATACATATCTATATATTTATATTTTATCAAAATTTCAAGTAATACATGCACTATATAATATGTTAGAATTGTGAAACAAGCACAAAACCACGAGCCACAGGATCAAACACAAACAAATGCACCTTCCATGCAAGAGATCTGCAAAACAATATGTGCAATTATCTTCAACAAGAAAAAGCTACAAGAAGAGAGAAAACTTTCAAGAAGATATGAAAGCTACAGATATTCTCCCATTGATAATTACAAAGAGATCAAATCCTTATGAAAGGAGATCAAGAAACCCTAAAAAGGGAAACCCTAGTGTGCACACTTAATAATTAATAAATAATAAATTATTAATGTGCCTAAGTTTAGCTTAAGTAACTAAAGTGATAAGTGACTTAATTAATTAACCAATATGATTAAATTAATTAAGTAAAACAACTTATTACTCTAACACCCCCCCTTAAGATGAACTTAGGAAGTAGCTAAAACACTAAGAAAAAGATGCATGAAAGCAAAGATGGGTCCCAGACAAACAAGGCCAAGTAAGGTACCCATGTACAAACAAAAGATCTCTATAAAGAGGAGAAATAGAGAAAACCTCATGGGAAAAACTCTACTCCAAAAAGAGATCAAAGGTGATTGAAGGACTGAAAAGCCTCCAAATCAAGGAAATGTCCTGAAAAAGAAGAACATGTAGAACATCACAGAAGCATGAAGAAGCTACAAACTCTGTCAAAAGATGACTGCTACGGTGCCGAAGAACCTCCTCTGAAGATATGATGATCAGGATCAAGAAGACAACAATCTGCATGAGTGCCCCCAACGACACTACTTGAATCAGATGGCAAACAAAGGCAAACACCTGGAACTCGAAGATACAGATGGTAAAAGTACCAAAATTTTGAAGAACTGATCATGAAAAAGTGGAAGGTCGCCTCCAAAAAATAGGAATGTAAGAGTGTCCATATGGTAAGTGATCCATCTCACTGAAATGCATGGGTAACCAGCTGCTGCATCCGCCTAGTACATAGGAACAAATACTGTATACATAGCTCACTCCATCGAAACCAAGGAAGCATTAACACCAACAGTAGAAACCCCCCCATAATGCTGAAAAGGGAGAGGCGTGGCAGGTACACTGAAACTGAATGCTAGAAAGTAGTGCACGAAGAGGAACCAAGAGCATCTGAAGGTGAAAACATGAAAGTACAAGCTGATAGAAAGGATGTGAAACCAAAATTCACATATGCATGAGAAAGGTAAGAAGGAAAATAAGGGCAAACATCAACCCCCATGGCACTTTATATCATAGTGCGAGTACAATAAGGCACAAAGTGATGTGCAAGAAACCCAATACTACACATACAATGCTGAGGCACTTTATCTTAGTGCGTTTACAAAATAGAAATACATGTAATGTGAGCCCATAATGTCTACAATGTCCAAATAGGACAACATGCTGAAAATATAATTCTCTTACAGAAAAAGAGGAAACTGGTAGCACCATGATGAAGTACACAAAAAAACATGCAGTTTAAAAGAGATGGCACCCAAAAAAGTGTCTGGATGCTGAAGATATGGCCCGTCAAAGTCTCCAAAACGAGAACTGAATAGCAATAACACTGAGAAAATAGAATCCTAGAAAAAACCAGAAGTCAAAACTAGAAATTACCTATACCACTGCGAAAAGCATGAAATTCCACCCCATTTCAAAAAAAATTGCACTAAAAAAGCCCACCATATGGCCGAGATATGGCCTCTGGAATATTGGGTGCAAATTTGAAAAGCCCAACGGAGAGGTGCTGAGTGGGCAAAAAGAAAACTCTGCCAAATTTAGGAAAAACACCTCCAGATCTGGAGGTCCACCAAATTTATTGTGCAGGAAAAAAACTCCTCCAGTTACAGTGCATTATTTTGCATGAAAAGCAAAATACCAGGGTTTGATTTTAAAAAAAAAAAAATCATAAAAATAACCAATAAAAAAATATTGACATATATATATATATATATATATATATATATATATATATATATATATATATATATATATATATATTAAAAATATATATTAAAAAAAAGCATTGATTTTTAAAAAATCATAAAAAACAATGGAGCCTGCTACCGCCGGCAGTCAGACCGCCAGACGGCTTTAAGGCCGCCGGCAACTGACGCATGCGGCAGTTGTATGGGGCCCGCAGGCCTGCTTACGCAAGTACTTGCGGGTACCCTGTACCGCAGGCCTGAGCAAGCCTTTAAAAGGCTCTTTTTTGTTTTAAAAAACCTTTTTTTTGTTTTTGATTTAAAATCAAAACAAAAAATTTTACAACTTTTTAAAATTTTTCTGATAAAAAAAATTTCCAAAAAATTAAAAAATACCAGGGCTTGAATAATTTTTTTTTTCTCTCGATCCACGTGTAGGCGGCGAATAGGGCCGTACAGACAAAAAAATTTGTCTCAGAAATCAACTGCTCGGATTTTGATGATTTCACAATCGATCTTAGGGTTTTTGGCCGCTATGGACGTAATGGCAAGGTCCGTTTGGGTTGAAAATGCTTTGAAAAATCGAACACCCTCTGGATCCTACAAAAAATGTCTTTTCTTCAAACCCTCATAGATCTGACAAACGGAAGCCAAATTTGACTAAACAAAGGTCGATCTTGACTATTCCGGCAGCTCTGGAATCAATGGAGAGGTCTGATTCATGCCAAAAATGCTTCGAAAGATGCCCACCTCCAAATTTTGCAAAATAAGCAAAGGAGATTTAGATTTGAAGCTGCAACCCTTGTTGAAGAAGAAAACCTCATAAATCGAGAAGGGGTTTGCTGAATCCACGCTCTGATACCATGTTAGAATTGTGAAACAAGCAAAAAACCACGAGCCACAGGATCAAACACAAACAAATACACCTTCCACGCAAGAGATCTGAAAAACAATATGTGCAATTATCTTCAACAAGAAAAAGCTACAAGAAGAGAGAAAACTTTCAAGAAGATATGAAAGCTACAGATATTCTCCCATTGATAATTACAAAGAGATCAAATCCTTATGAAAGGAGATCAAGAAACCCTAAAAAGGGAAACCCTAGTGTGCACACTTAATAATTAATAAATAATAAATTATTAATGTGCCTAAGTTTAGCTTAAGTAACTAAAGTGATAAGTGACTTAATTAATTAACCAATATGATTAAATTAATTAAGTAAAACAACTTATTACTCTAACATAATAATTCTTATCTAGAATCAAATTTCATATATATATAACTTATCACATGGTTAGGTGACAAATTAAAACATTCCTTAAATAGTTTCTTAAATCATATTCATAATAAATTAAGGGCAAGTAATTCTAACTATTTTCCAATTACATAGAAAATATTTGAATCAATAAACAAAAAACCATCTCCTTGTATGTATATTTAATGTATAATCTATACAATTGAATAATTATATAAAATGTGGTAAATAGAAGACACATGAAATATGTATAATCTATAAAATTTTAATAAGATATTTAAAAAGTGACATCGAACAAACATATATAATGTACATCAAGAAGTTTAATGTACAACTATATAGCATGATGAAACATATATGTGCATGTAGATACAATTAAAGCTTATCAACTTTTAGGTGAATACCAAAAATTGATATTTACATAGTCTCCAGATAAAATAGTTTTTCAGTTCAACAATCACATTGTAGACCGACTTGATGAGAACATGCAAAAATAATTAATGTAAGTAACTACAATTTTTACAAGTCATTTAAGTAAAAAATTCATGCAAGAAAATAACTGCATATAGTAAATTCCATACAAATTCAAATGATGTTAGCCATAGGATGGATTAAGGGGACCTAAGAGGATATATAGCTTAAGGGGGGGTCTTAAGAGAATTCCTTAAGGGGAGTTAAGAGGATGCATCTCATGAACCCTAGGATATGGCTTAACGGGTCCTAAGAGGATTAAGGAGATGTAAGAGGATATGACTTAAGGGTCCTTTAAGAGGACGAATTAAGGGGATGCAAGAGGGTGGATTAAGGGGAGTTGAGAGAATGAGTTGAAGGAATGCAAGATGGTGGATTAAGGGGAGTTGATAGAATGAGTTGAAGCGATGTAAGAGGGTGGATTAAGGGGATGCAAGAGGGTAGATTAAGGGGAGTTGATAAAATGAGTTAAACTGATGTAAGAGGGTGGATTAAGGAGATGCAAGAGGGTGGATTAAGGGGAGTTGATAAAATGAGTTAAAGTGATGCAAGAGGGTGGATTAAGGGGAGTTGAGAGAATGAGTTGAAAGGATGTAAGAGAGTGGATTAAGGGGATGCAAGAGGATAGATTAAGGGGAGCTGATAGAATGACTTGAAGGGATGTAAGAGGGTGGATTAAGTGGAGTTGATAAAATGAGTTAAAGTGATGCAAGAGGGTGGATTAAGGGGAGTTGAGAGAATGAGTTGAATGGATGTAAGAGGGTGGATTAAGGGGAGTTGATAGAATGACTTGAAGGAATGCAAGATGGTGGATTAAGGGGAGTTGATAGTTAGAGTTGAAGGAATGCAAGATGGTGGATTAAGGGGAGTTGATAGAATGAGTTGAAGCGATGTAAGAGGTTGGATTAAGGGGATGCAAGAGGGTGGATTAAGGGGAGCTGATAGAATGAGTTGAAGGGATGTAAGAGGGTGGATTAAGGGGAGTTGATAAAATGAGTTAAATTGATGCAAGAGGGTGGATTAAGGGGAGTTGAGAGAATGAGTTGAATGGATGTAAGAGGGTGGATTAAGGGGAGTTGATAAAATGAGTTGAAGCGATGTAAGAGGGTGGATTAAGGGGATGCAAGAGGGTAGATTAAGGGGAGTTGATAAAATGAGTTAAAGTGATGTAAGAGGGTGGATTAAGGG
>VDFB02255515.1:0-24038 GCA_007258455.2 Sequoia sempervirens | reverse complement strand
TGCTTGGAAATACCATTTTCTTTCCAGCTGGCTGGGGGCTTGTAAATTCTTTCCAGATTAAAAAAGAGTTGAGAGACTGGAAGATCATGTGCATAGGGCATTTTCATTGCCTTGTAATTCTTTTTTCTTTGTGTAAAGCATTATTTATTTAAATCATGGAAATGACCAAACGTATGAGACAAACATAAGAGCAGTATATATGTCATAGTGCCAGCTAGGCTGTACAAGGCGTATCAAGACAATGTTTCTACATTGCTTCTTGACAATGGTAACAATTGATCATTTGGGAAAATTAGGCCATGCAAGGCATGCCAAAGTAGTGATACCACATAGCATCTTGACAATGACAACAGATGAACACATAAGCATGACTGTATATTCAGTGTACATTATAACTGATGAAGTATTAAATTGATAAGGACCGAAAATCCTGTTGATTGGTTTTGTAAGTTGGTGGTTGGACTTGGGCTGATTTTTCATCCTGATTGTTGGCTTTCTTGACTCCCTTGATTCCTAGACATGCCTAGTTTCACCTTTAGATGAATGCCTTCGTTGGCCAATGGGTTTGCAAGTTTGTTACTGTTTCTTTATGAAAGTATATTTGTTCAAAATTACTAGCTAATATAAAAGCTTCATTAATTAAATCTTGCAATCTCCAATTCCTATGCACATCTTCATCAATTAATTTTTTCAGTCTCCAATTCAAATACTCGTCTAGATTCTTCATGGCTATAATGACTAAGGTAGAGTCACCTTTGACTGCACCATATGTTTAACTTCATCCACATTGATTGAGAATCCTCCAGTATATCAGATGTAAAAAGGTAGTAATGCTTCCTGTTTCATATCTAGTGACACCTCGTGCTGCTCAGCTAGGGTTTCCTTTTTTGGCCTATTCGAAATTTAACTTCAAAATTCCTGGGGTTGATAGGGTCCACTTATTACACTGAGGTGTAACTACAGTCACAGCAAGGGGTGGGGTGTAATGGTGTGAGTGTGTTAACAAAAATTATTAAAAAACCGACATACAAAATGATAAAGACTAAAACACAACTAACATATATTTGAAAATTTTTTTTTACATCCAATAAAAGTAAGATATAAATATAAATACTAACTCTAAATGTTATTTAGATAAATATTAAAAATTATATCATATAGAAATATAAAATAACTGGTGAAATAAAAATTAAAGTAATATTTGCTTTTCATTTATCTTTTAAAACTTGAGATTATTGATTATGATTTATTATATTATTATTGAAAAATAAAATAGCTCTTATATAAATATAAAGTAAATAGTGACAATATTTTTTAAAGTAAAAATTAAAATGACAAATTATGGAGCTTGAATCCCTTACAAAAGATGATGAATGTGGCGATATAAAGTAAGAGGGCCTTCACTTAAATCTATTTAATTATTATTGAATATTAGTTTTAAAATGTAAAGATTATTTATACTCGTCAAATAAAGTTTTGAGTGAGTTGTTTTTAAAATTGTTTTCAATTGTTTAATTTACATATATATAATTTAAAGAACATATCAATACATGTCAGTTTTATTATATTTTTATTTATTTATCAAATTACATAATAAAATAACTTTTCCAATAAAAATAAAGTAAATAAAGAAAGAATAATGTAAATTAATAAAAATAATTTTTAAATAGTTCTGAAGTAAAACTAGCATACCTGTCTTTAGAAAAATCTATGTAGAAGACAACAAAAGATATCATTCTCAAGGTGCCTATTCTGCTTTAATAGAAACTAAGAAAACCAACATAAAATAAGTGCCTGGAGAATGATATCTTTTGGTGTCTTTCGCATAGATTTTTCTAAAGATAGGAAAGCTAATTTAATGTCATGATGATAGTTTATCTATTGGTCATCACTCCTTTATCAAGGATCTTGTAATTCTTTATTTTTCATGAGAATTAATCTATAGCAAAGCATTTTGAATAATGAAATCTCGATTTCTAATCCTTGTAAATTACAGATATCAAATCTTATACTCTGCAGTATCTTCTGTTTGGCAACAATGCAAATTCCTTTTGCCAAGCTCAAATTTATGTGAATCCATTTTCATGCTATATTTTCACATTTTATTAAATGATTTATGTGGCTTTTCTATGATGATTCCACAGCATCTACTCTGGTACAGTTGCTGGAGCCAGAGAAGCTCTTCTTAATGGAGTTCCCTCTATAGCAATCTCGTTGAATTGGTAAGGATCGTAAGGCTTCATTGTAATCTTGTCTTGTTGGAGAAAGTCTTTTGAATGTGGATTTGACTGTTGTAGCATGGTAAATGATTTATAGGAAGAAAGGCGAAAGCTGTGATTCTCATTTCAAAGAAGCAGCTGAAATCTGTCTACCTTTAATATATGCTGCATTACGAGATATTGAGAAGGTTGCATATCCTAGAGATTGTTTATTAAATATTGACATTCCAACTCGCCCTTCTGTACACAAGGTGGGAAAAATTTCTATTTTAATTTATACCCTTGTTTGTAATTATTTCTTTGTCTTTTGAGCTGGATATAGTACTATAATAGACCATGCTGTCAAGGGAGCAAACTGGTAATTTGTGTTATTGTTAGAAATTAGTCTATTGATTAATTAGAATTCTGAAACTTATTTTAGAAATGCTTTTTACAGACATTTAAGAAAAGAAGACTTCAAAGCATTTGCATCTATCTAATTATTTAAATTAGCTTTTATTTTTCTTATACAAACACATTATGCATAATGATAAACCCAACATATTTCAAACTTCAACAGTAATAAATGAATGGTATTTCATCCTAAAGAATGGGGATTTCATCCAAATGAGATGATTGTTTATCTTGATCTCAAATGATCTGCATAAACCACTTGAAAAAGACATTGCTGCACAGAATTAAGATAAAAATAACCACTCGTAAAGCCAATTGTTATCTCTCCTTGCAGGTTTAGAGAAAAAAGTTGCTTACAAATATATAGTAAAAAGCAGATTCTTGCTACCATCCATCATAGAAAGCTGGATTGACAAGCACTCTGTTTACTAGAGCTCTCAGTGAGCACCTTAGGAATGAGGAGAAATATCTTTAAAATGCTCTTAAGAAAAATGGTTATCAAGATTCTCAAAACAAGAGAGCCACCCAAAAGCAGTAGATGGCTTTCATGTCCAATGGAGACGATATAGAGAAGGAAGATTCCTTGTCTTATGTTCAAGGAACTACAGAAAGATTAGCCAAAATTCTGAGAAAAAAGGACATAAAAAGTTGCTTTAAACCTCTTTGAACCCCTAGAAACATGTGCCAAAGATCTAATGGGACCAATACTTGGAAAAGTGTTGATGATATTCTTTGCAACATGGAGTTCTCTATGTTGGTGAAACAGGTAGATTCTCCCAAACAATAATCAAACACACTTCAGATGTTAAATGACTGAAGGTCTAACAGTATGCATTGGCCAAACATAAGAAGCACACCAATCATCCTATTATTGGAGAGTATTTCTAGCTATAGAGTATTGCTGGAACCATTGAAGATTAAGGGGATCCATAGAGAGAGTAAAACGACCAAGAAATCTCAACTGACCTTCTGATGCATTCAACTCTATATGGTTTGGTTTGCATGGGATCTTCGATAATTTAAACTTTAAACTATTAAATTAGAAATATATAAAAAATACTCATAACAGTATAAATATACATATAGAAAAATTAATTAGTATATGAATAATATTGACATTAAATAATAATTATAATATAATAAAATAATTAACATAGAACATAAAGTAATTAATATAGTAATAAAATAATAGGGTCTTGTTATTATGTTATAACCAAAAGATAAAGTCATTAGGATTCGGGACTTATTATTTGGTTGGACCTTTTTATGTTAATATAAAGGGCTCTAAAATTGATCGGACATGAATCAAATAAAGTAATAAGGCAATAAAAAAGGTCGAGACAAGGAGCTGCACCAAAAATTCTGAAACTCCTTCCAAAAATTGTGAGAGGCAGCCAACAGAAATAAGGCTGAAATTTATAGAATAGCAGTGCTCATTAGTTTCAAGTGGCGCCAAGAGAAAGAATGTAGTGGGCCTAATTGCTTTCCAAGCCTATTTTCCCTCTATTTTCACTTTGCGTCTTACATAGTATAGTAATGAGAATTTGGAAACTAAAACATTTATGAAAAAAATTACAGAGCTCCAGTGCATTGAAAAATAGGGTTTTTTAAATCTTTTTTCTTTTCTTTTCTTCTTCTTTTGGGTTCACTTGTATGAACCTAGGGCATGCCTTGTAGGAACCCGACCTTAGCTCTTGAGTCGGGTATGACCCTAGGTTTGTTTGAACCTTGTAACTTAGTATCAAAGTCATCACTTGGTTTATTTGAATCACATGCAACCATAATGCCACTCCGACTAGCTGCCTTCCATATTGGAGCCTCCTCTTCGTTTGAAGTGATTGTGGCATGCCATACAATAGATGTGTCCTAGTCGGAATACTTAGGGATTACTACCCAATTCTTTGTCACCTCTTTCTTTTAGTCGACTTGCCTATGTGATAGGAGGTGCAAGTTGGAATGCATATAAACTCTATTACCGGGTTCTTCATTTTAGCCCCCCGAACCGGCCAAAATACGTGTGGGTTCTGGTTTTGGTTCGGTTCTTCTCTGGGTTCGCCTGGGTTCTCCATTTTCCACCCGGGTTCTTTGTGGGTCCTTCATAGAAGGACCCACAGAGAACCTAGGTGGAAAATGGAGAACCTTGGCCGAACCCAGGAAGAACCCAGAAGGACCTGGGAGGACCCACGTCATCCAACCTAGAAAAAGGCAAAAACTCAACTTAAAAACAAAAAATAAAACCCTAAAAAGTGCCCAGATTGCCTTATATTGACTTGGCTGACCAAATGAGGCTCATTTTGCAAACTCAAAAGAGCAAAAACACCATTTTTTTGCCTCCAAGCTAAAAAATTATGAATATGATTACAAATTATATGGCATTATGGCGTATTTAGTATTTACATTTACATTTTTGCAAATTATGAATATGATTACAGATTATATGAGGTATTACTGTATGGCGTATTTCATTGTTTCAATATTCTATGGCATTATGGCATTATGATCATATGATTATAATTTTGAGCATGCTTATGAGTCTATGGTATTATCATTATGTTTATAAATTTATAATTTTATATATATATATATAGTACGGCCGTACCCATACCCGTACCCTAGGAAAAAAAAAATTGCCGAACCGGCAAACCCGAACCCGAACCCGAACCCGCATCTGAACCCGTACCCAAACCGACAACTTAGCATATAAACCAACTCATCTATTTTTTTGCAGCCAATCAGTTGCACTTAACTAAGTGGATAAAGAATTATGTACTCCAGTTATGCTCAACTCAAGAAGACCTTATAATTTGTTGAAATTAGAGACAAAGTCTATACAACATTTGTAATTATAAAACCCACTCTATACCTGCAAAAGAATAGTAAGAATGCTAGAAAATGAAAAATGCTTACCTATGATAGACCTTTGATTGCAAGAGGCTGCAGGTACATAGAACTTTGCCCATGGAGGTAACACAATGTATGTTCATCCTTGTACTTGTCTCAAGAGCGCTAAGATTGTGATTCTCTAGCATTATGAAGTGACCAAACTCACCCATGATTGTATACCCCACGTTTGGCTCTGGGAAGATTCTTTGGAATGCAACCTTGTACCATTAACAAATTATACATCTCTATATGATACCGATTTATTGGGAAAAGAAAGTATCTTCGTATTGTAATATTTAGGAGACAATGGAAATGCAAGAAGATTGAAGGGTGTAGAATTTTGACAATCAATCAACAATTCTTTGCAACCTTTTGAAAAATGCTTCTATGGGATCAGTCTCCTTAGTAGCTATTAATTATTAGTGATTAATTGGATGCAAGGCACTATTTAGAGTTAAGTTTGTTACTCTTTAGATAGTGGATAAAGTTATATGTGTTCTAGTTCCTCTTAGCACCAAAGAAACTTGAAACCTATGAGAGAAGATGAATGGCAAGTGTGTGCAACGGTCTTGGAGGTCCATGGATCTCTCACCAGTTAATTGGCTTGGCCTATGCCAAATTGTGCTTGTTAATCCTTATTGAAGTCTTGTAGCTATCTAGTTCTGTAAACTTAATCCACTCAACTCCAATCAAAGTGAAGTGTCCTCACGTCATGATCATTAATGGGAAGAATTCTACTAGGTCTTTCCACAAACCATTTTGGATTCAAACCATATGCTGCCATGTGTAGAGGGGTGTTCAACTTCTACCACCTTTTTTGGTTGATGGGTGAATATGTTCGTTATACAACTATAGGGTGGGGTCTCTCTTATGAATACTGACTTTCATTTGGTCAAGCATGCTATCAAAGCACCCATAGATCTTCTTAAGGCTAGGACTATTAGAATCTCCAACCTAGAAGATGGTGAAAACAAGTTGTATAAAAGATGTGATGTATCTTACATTCAGCCAAAATGCATCATTTATCACAATCTCCTTCACCCTTTTTCTTTGCTTAGTTTTTGATTCCTTCAACCTATTCCAATTTTGCATCATAATCATAAGTTGCAATGGCTCTTGGAATTCAAACATCTTCTCTAGTAGAATGAAATAGGAAGCAAATCATATCTCAATTGGTTTTAGGAATTCTTTTTTGCAAGGATCCAAAGCAATGCCAATGAGGTGTGGTGGTTGCAAATGAGCATTTGCACCTCCTTTGCATCCACCACTATTTGTTTCATTCACAGTATCTTTCCAATGTCTTTGAGTTCATTGTTCATAGCATGCACACAAGGGGTCCAATAGATGTGCCTATGTAGATTGAATCAATATACTTGCTGTCCTACAAACATTTGCTGCACCATTAATCACTTGCGCAACATTTTGAGGACCAAACTCCTCAATGGCTTCCCTTAGGGTTTGAAATTGAAACTCAACATCTTTGCATTTTCCTGAGCAATCAGTTGCCTCCAAGAAGTAAGGTCCATTATGTTATGAATTAGTGCTTAACATAGGTTAGTAATTAATAATTAATAATGTAAGTGATTATATAATAATCACTTTAGTAAGTGTTCATCAAAAGGTCCTGTGAATAATCGGTTAGAGCAGTTAGATGATTGGATCATCAATCAGATTGAGTTGCATTCTCCTGGATGAATCAGATTTGTTTTACAGTTATCTAATCTGCATTTGCATTTGAATTTTTTTGGAAAAAGTTGTTCTGATCATCATTCTTCCATAGCAAAATCTTTTGCAGACATCAATGCTGGTCTATCTTCAAATAACAATGGGTAAAGAAGACAACGGCATGATCATATGTGTATGCCTGACCATAACATTGTTTAGATGTGCAGGAGACAACATAGCAGCCATATCCTTGATCCATGATGAAAGTCTTAACTCGAACTGTCAAGGAGATAGATTGATTTTGCTACCTTTAAAATTTATTTCCATTTGTTGCAAGCAGTGCAACTGGAATCAGCAATAAGAATGTGGTTTTCAAATTTAAATTCACATCTTTATAAGGCCAACAAGATTTGTGTTTGGGCAGCAATGCCAATTAAATATATTCTCCACAAATCCCTCAAAATGTTGAGTTTTAAGCTTTTAAAATGTTGAAGGAAATACTATTTGACAATGAGGAAATAACAATTATCAACTTAACTATTATGCAGGCACTTACAAAACAACACCTTATGTGGGAGAGTTCCAGACTGGCTCTCTCAGCTCCCTAATCAGACTTGTATGTTTGTTGGCTGCCTTTTCAGAGAAAATGTAGTGGTGCCTAAACACTGAAGAATATATATTGATGTCTCATAGCAGCAAAAATCTTTTGGGGAAAAAATCGGCAAACCAAAAGTATAAGATTTTTTGAAAAAATCAGGAAAAAATCGGATTTAAATAAAACATAAAAAATTGTAGAACAAGAGATAAAACTATTTTTTTTGAAATTGAAAGGCATTTCCATAACATAGAGATATAGAGAGAAAATAAAATAAAGAGTTTAACTAATGAATTGTAGAAAATAGATTTTTGTAGTTTATATTAAAATCGCTGATTACATTGCATTGCACATCTTTCAAACTCAAAGCATTACTTCACATTGCATAACTAATAACTAGATGCTGATAGATGACAAAATTTCAATTACAATATAGTTTTTTTACAAAGTCAACCTAAGCAGTTATACAATTACTTCACGTTCCATGACTAATAACTAGGAGCAGCTGTCAATTGCATTTGCTTGTCATGGCATTCCATGAGACCACATTTCTTTGAGGCATTTTTCCAAAAAGTTCACTGCCTTGCTGCTATGGCTAAAAGCCTAAAACAGGTGCTTTCAAATAAGCTATGGATGCTTGGAAAAAATCTATCAAAGCATAATAGTAAGCAATAGCATAGACAAGGCAGTGAACTGTTTGAAAAAATGCCTCAAAGAAATGTGGTCTCATGGTGATGGAATGCCATGACAAGCCATAGACAAGGCAGTGAACTGTTTAAAAAAATGCCTCAAAGAAATGTGGTCTCATGTTGATGGAATGCCATGCCAATCCATTGCAAATTATATAAATCATGATGTGTTTTTCTTTTGTAATAGGTCTCATATGCTGAAAAAAGTCCAGTGATAAAAATCACTGATTTGATGCCAAAATCAATCAGATTTGTAGATCAAACCCTTTAAAATGAAATATTGCTCATGTTTGTTAATATCCCCTCAAAAAAACCATAGGGGGGAACAAAGAACATTGAATAACATAACTCCCAATCAAAGGGAGAGTAGAGGAAACACTAGAAAGATGTTTGTGTGGAGAAGAACCAACAATAGGGGGAGATCTTCCACTGTAAATGTTTGTATAAGTTCTCTTTATAAAGTCTAAAATAGGTGAGACTTCATAAACTAATGGTAAACGTGCAGTAGATGAATCAGTAAGACAACCCAACAATAATAAATGGCTCACCAATTGATGATTTTCCTATAGCAGATGGATGAAAAGTATATGACATGCCAATAGCAAACAAATTAGCCATAGATGGCATTCCCACAAAAGACGAACTCGCTAATACAGAAGGATAACCATCACTATAAGAACCATGGATCCATACAACAAATAGTTCATGGGTGTGAAGAGGAGTGGGAGAAATTTCGAAAATTCCCTAGGTGATTTCATCTCAAACTATGTTGTTAGCAATTTGCTTGTCATGGCATTCCATCATCATGAAACCACATTTCTTTGAGGCATTTTTTCAAACAGTTCACTGCCTTGTCTATGCTACTACATTTTTCATACATGTCTACTAAAGCATTTTATCAAACAGTTCACTGCCTTGCTGCTATGGTGAAAAGCCTTAAACAGGTGCTTTCAAACAAGCTATGGATGCTTGGAAAAAATCTATCAAAGCATAATAGTAAGCAATAGCATAGACAAGGCAGTGAACTGTTTGAAAAAATGCCTCAAAGAAATGTGGTCTCATAGTGATGGAATGCCATGACAATCCATAGCAATTTGCTTGACATGGCATTCGTCATGGCATTCCATCACCCATGAGATCACATTTCTTTGAGGCATTTTTTCAAACAGTTCACTGCCTTGTCTATGCTACCACATTTTTTCATACATGTCTACCAAAGCATTTTATCAAACAGTTCACTGCCTTGCTGCTATGGCTAAAAGCCTAAAACAGGTGCTTTCGAACAAGCTATGGATGCTAGGAAAAAATCTATCAAAGCATAATAGTAAGCAACAAGCTATGGTCTCATGGTTTTCTTTCGTGCAAAATCAGTGTGATTTTATTCTCATCTTTTTGCAAGTTTTAAACGTGTTTTTTTGGCGATTTTGCAGTTTGAAACAAGAAAAAATCGGGGAAAAAATTGTCCAGCCTGCAGATTTTTTAAAAATCGCAATTAATCAGGTTTTCTTGCAGATTTATTCTTCTATGGGTACAATCATTTTCTGCTTAGCAATACAAACTTTTGGTATTGCACATCTTGGATTGTTTTTATGCCTGGTTTGTTTTTGACATCAAATTAAAAGACCTCAAATATAGGCTTCGGATAAAAGATGTCTGGGAACAATTTTTACAAAAGTTGCTAAGGTTTGCCAATTGAGGAATTCTCAGTAGTTGACCTAGTCTAGAATGGTTGTACCAGTCAATTGAGATAATCAGACTCCAGAAGTTCAAATTTCTTCAAAAAATCAGCAACAAACCTGTTCCAAGTAATAGTGAATCCTTCTATTTATTGCCACTACCAATTGTTTCATTTACATATGATTCCTTCAAGATTTGACTCCACAAATGGAATTTCTTCTGTCATATCTTGCAGGACTCAAAAACAACTGGTGTTGCATCATATTTTAGACTTTTAGTATTTAGCAATCAATAGCCTTGCAGGGATCTTCTCCATTGTATTTAGGAATATGAATCTTAATATTTATTTTATGAGCATAAGACAACGATACTTGCATGACCTTTTATTTGGTCCTCCATTAATGTTTTAAATATATTGTTCCCTTTTTTGAACTCACACATGAATTTTGAATTTATTGCTATCTAGATTTGTACCCATACTTTGTAAGTCATTTGTGTTTAAATTATAACTCTAGACATCAACAAGAGAGTTCCCATGATTTTGAATGGTTAAGGGCCCTAGAACTTCAGTACACTTGTTACCAATATTGTCTTCTAGTTGTGCTCATTACATTATCGATTTGATTGCTAGTTAAGGCTTCTTAATTTGTGTGCCCTTGATATGGATATTTTCCCAACCACGTAATTTATATATCCTGCAGACCTGAATGCTCATAAAAACCGATTGTGATGTAGTTGGGCGTTGGTCATCTTCTGAACTGGCTCCATTTGCAGTCTATATTATTTTTTAAAACCCCTGGTGCATTTTCTTTTCTTCCAAATATAAAATTTTGTTGAAAATTTTGAAAAATATTTGTATAATACTACTTCTCTTTTTTCTTGCACTTTCTGGAACTTCCTCCATTAAAACCTTTTCTTTTACCTTAGATTGAAACGAAACTTTTCTTTTTATGATTTTTTTTGGTTATGAACTAACTAAAAAAAAAATTGTCAACTTATTAATAAGGTTATAATCTTACTGGAAAAATTTAAAACCTACTCATAAAGCAACAACTCTTCACCACTGCATGCTACTCTCATAATTACTATAGCTTTCAACAGCAGAAACACCTATTTCTTTCCTCAATATGATTCTTTTAGCTCAAAAATTCGGATCCATGCAGATTGTATGTCACATTCTACTATTCCTATGAACTTCTTGAGGTATCCTTGCAAACTGTAGAGATTTTAAATCTGGTTTGCCGTAAATGTCTTCAGCTTCTATTTGACTCTGATATCAGCTGGTACTGAAAATGAGTGGAAATTAAAAAAACATTCTATTATGTTAAATAATCATATATGTACTAGATGATGCTACAGCAATGCATAGGGCATCCTTTCTTAGATGCTAGAGTGTTATAGGTCAAATTTTCTGAGTACTAGTTAGGATCATAGTAGCAGGAATCGGTAATTAATTGCTAACAATACCTGTCAGTAATCCAATCTGAATCAGATCACTGGATTTTCATTCACTCACTGACAGGATTCTTGAGAGCAGATTATTAAGTCACAGTTTAAAAATAAAATCACTTATTTTTAAGAAACCATTTTTTTCCAATTTGAGTAGAAAATACTTTGCTTTTTCAGTAAAAAAGTCACTATTACATTGTAGATTTGGATTTTACCATAGTAACCAAACATTGTATGAATTGGGTAACACCTGAGTGCACTCATTCTTAGCTAATATCCATTTCATTCTTAGTCATTTAGGGCCCAATTATTGCCCGATGACCTTGAAACCTGCATTTTTTGAAGGGTTTGAATCTTCATTAAAAGTGATAAAATTATGAAAAATTGCATGTGCCATGAAGTCCCCTACAAAGTCCCCACTCTGGTTTTTAAAAAGGAAAAAATAAAATTTGTTTTGAGCTGCACCAGATGGAAAAGCAGCTGTTTTGTTTTTAAAATAGTGTTTTTCCCTATTTATTTGAACATTTCAGCATTTTTTAATTTACAAATTTTTCCCCAATGAAATCCTGAGTAATTGAATTCCACTTTTACTTTTGGTTTGAGGAGTTAATCCTGATCCACAGCAGTGCTAGTATGGTTGGGATAGTTAACTAGATGATAAATAGTTAGCCTTGGATCTATGGAGACTCTTCCCACAATGGCAAGGATGAGGTTTATGTTCATAAGCACTTAAATCCATCTACCTAACTAAAATTTGAATTTCCAATTATACAGATCTGTGGCAAGCGTGATTATGCTTTGTCAGACTAGATAAAAGTTAAAACTATGCACATTGCTTGAACATAACAGTGCCTTACACAGATAGTCAGTTGCTCATGTGACTCGCCAGGGATATCATCTGAATGACTTATAATGAAGAAATGTGCATTTAATAATGAAAATTGTCAGTTGTTCAATTGTTGATTCAAATATACAGCCACATGTATCATAATAATAGTTTCTCCCACAACAAGACATGGATGAGATCAGACTAAAAGTATTAGTATCAATCATCAAATTTTTCTTGGGAAAACAAACTATATCGTGCCTCTGAAGTCTGAACCAAGCTCAGAAAAGTATTCAAATGTAATCAAATCTTGATTAGAAACTTTCTGGACGTGGTTGTTATGTAATTTTGGTTCAATATGTGAATTCAATTCAATTATTTTTTGCTTTTGATATTGAGCTGGTGCTGCTCAGGGCTCAAATGCACCTCTAACATTCTTCATTTGTCCTAGAGATTCTTGTTATCTGCCACCTAGTGAGTGTTTATGTGGTGGTTGTTTACAAATTATCTCCCCAATTTGGGTAACACTCTAAATTGTAAGAGGAATCACTCCAGCCCATGAATGGAGCCCTATGAACAGTAAAGGCTCAATACTCTTACTCCTGCATATCCGGAAAAAGGATTTGAACTACCTGAATGGGTACAGAATTCAGGAGAGGTGAACGGCTGCTGTTACATCAAACATGTATTTTCCCTTGGTCAAGGTTTGCTGCTTCATTAAACTTCAATCTTGGGGCAGTAATCCCAAAAATACAAGTCAAAATCCAAATCGGGATAGCAGCAGCAAGACAAAGTCCTAAACTGGGTAGTAAATAAGTTGCCAGTCAGAAAATCCACATTTCAAACTTTTCAAACTCTAAACTCTTTTTCTGCAAGTCACTCATCTAAATGATGAAAACAGTCTTGAAAGAAGAAGTGAAGGGTGACTTCATTCAGTAGAAAAAATTACCAGATAGAGGACTACTGCAATAGATCATCCATAATTTCTCTCTTTCATAAAGTTACAATCTAGATTATGTTTCTGTATCACAATGTCAGTTTATGTTCCTAGAACACCAGAGAATGTAGCTATGGTTCAATTTGTTGTATGTTTGATCTATGACTTATTATATTTTAGGAGTTGAAACTGTGTATAATTTCATATTACTTATTTCATTGCTGTATTTCAGAATTGTTAAAACTAGATTAAAAAAACTCAGATTTTTGAGTTTCACTATGAGTATGTTGCCAATTGAATTGACTGCCGTACTTTGCTTACATAGCAATTGGCTTAAAAACTATTTTCATGGGCACATACCATGAGAAAATCAAGAAAACGCATTTTCAGTGATTGTGTTTGAAGGCTTTCATCAAGGACTGCATCTGCCTCAACAGAAATGCATTCTTTATATACAGACAACTTCCAATCTGTTCTTTGGTAGACTAACATTGTTGATTTCTATGGTTTTGGATCTTAGGGATTCAAAGTGACCAGACAGAGTATGTCGAGACTTTTAGCAAGTTGGCAAGCTGTGACTTCTCAAAGGCATTTGTCTGGACAATTTATGTCTAGAGAGCAAAGTCTTGGTATTCAATTAGCACAACTAGGTCGAGCTGCGTCTGCTGCGGTGAGTTTTATTGACTTTTCTAAGTTCTTAATGGCTATTATTGTGGAAGCAATGTAGTTACTTCTTTGTGTCCTATCAATTTTTTGAAGTTGTTTGACATGGAGATAAAATTGGTTTGAGGGTTTCAATTGGGGCTGTATTCATTTATACTTAAACAGAATCATACCTGAAGGTCTTGCACTTTATATTCCTTGTGATAAGTGAATTTGGTAGCTAATCATATTATTGGCTCTGGGGCTGTATTCATTTATACTTAAACAGAATCATACCTGAAGGTCTTGCACTTTATATTCCTTGTGATAAGTGAATTTGGTAGCTAATCATATTATTGGCTCAGGATAATCTGTTTTGCTATACTGGTCACTATATTTAAAAACAAACATGAAGTTCTCAAAGATACTTCTGACTATTTCCTCTATCTAGAATCAACACACCTCTAAACTGTATGAAGATTTTGTTGGATAAGGTCAATCTACCACTTGGAAATGCCTCATGGTATTCATGAATTGTCCTGCCCCTGTTAGTCCATTTATAAGCTTTGAATTTGATAGGTATAATATCACAATGCCTCTTTCAGACTTGAAAGCATCCGAGGATGACAGTTCTGCACAAGGTTCTCCATATGCACAATAATGTGATTATTTTGTTGCATATTATCCTTCTGAATTGCATTTGCCTGTGCAGAGTTTAAATATGTTTGGCAGCGATGCACGTGTCTGTGTATGTGTTGTGTATTTAACATCTTGTGGGTGGATCTTTGGACCACTGACTTTGTGAATATACAGCTTACATGGTTGATGTGCTTAGGATCAATATGGACCATGTTAGCATAATTAAATCAAAGCAAAAATTATGTTAATGTACTTGAGCAAGCAACAGCTTTTAATGGGGCATACAACTTGATCATTATACAAGTTAGAAACAGCAGCAGAATCCCTATAGCAACTCCTGAGTTTCTTATCCTAGAGAATTGAGAATTCTTAACGATAAGTTAAAACAATCTATATGACTGTCTTAGCTAATTCTTGTGATTTCTGGGCTTCAAAGAATAGCATTAGAATATGCCACAGTAAGACACCAAAGGATATTTTCTAAATGTGTTAGTTTCTTTTTGATTGCCTGGAGATGTAAATTTAAACTTGTTTCTGCCTATAGGGAGCAGCTCGCCGTCATATGTCAGGAAAGAAAAATGTAGAAGTTGAATCAGTTGCAGTGACTAAGCCGGGCAAACCAGAACCACAAAATGGAGCAATCAAAAAGTACTTCCGTGTCCAGGTATGCAAATACATTTCATGACAGTTTTTGGTATGATGCATTGCTTTGTTATACATTATAACTATAACTATGGTTGCATCTTACTGTCATTTCTCTCTGGGTGCATGGTACTACAGAAATGCTTTAAGACCAGACATTTAGGTGTCATTATCATCATTTAGTGCATGCCTTATATTTCATCAGGAGAACTACTTGTATGTATCTTAATTAGGGGAGGTATGTTTATTGCATTACTCAGCTTAAGTGAACATGCATATAGGCTACAAGTCTAACAAGGCTCTGTAAAGGAACCTTAGTAAACATGCAAATTATGAAAGAAGCAGGGAGTGAAAGCTATTTCATGTGAAATTGTAAGATTCTTTCAAGTCATGACAGATTACCTTTTTCATAACTTTGAACTTTCTTTTTTAAGATCCTTGTGAAGAGATTTTAATTGGTAGGATACTCTTCGTGTGTATTTCAAAAAGTCAAAACTGGAGCTGCTTTTTAATGGTTCTCTCCTGCTCCTTCGTGGTGAAGAAAGCTAAATCAAAAATGGATTTGAGATCAAATGGCTCTACCTGAATTTCTGCTTCAATATGGTTTGGACTTTTGGAGAGTAATGGTGGAACCCAAAAAAGGGTGTGTTTTCTTCAGGGTGTCTCGAAGCCATATCTCCTTATTTTGGTCTTTTGAGTCCCAACTGTGCAACTCATATCAATAATGGTTCGGCCAATCATGTCTTTTGGCATTCCCTTAAAGGCTAAGGGATGCATTAAATCGAGACTTTGTAGTATTAATAGTTATGCCCTTTTATGCTTTTCCCACCTCTTGGAAAGTAGCCATCTTGAGGGACATGTTGGACTGATCAAAGTCATTTGCATTAATATCGTATAGGTTAAGAATCAAAATTCACAAGCTCTTTAAAAAAGGGTACAATTTCACATGATTTCTCAGTAAAACAATATTGTTGTTATTGCAATCCTGATTCTGCATATTTGAAATCAAGCCAAGAAAGTGACAACAGAACTTTACTGCCTGCTTTGGTTTGTTGCTTGGTAGGGAAATACTCCTTGTATGATCAATTGAGTATGCTTAGAGACATTGTAGGGCAGGTCACACCTCTTCAAAGATCACAGATCACCATGCAGGAACTCCTTGAGGAGGTTGCATGGTTGTTCCATGAAACAGCATCACTACTCTACTAGTTTAGCTTGTTGGGCAGGGGTTCAACCCCATGCATGCACTTGTTATTTCCCCAGTTGAGCATGTATCCCATATTGCAGATGGTAATGACAGGTATGATGGACAAGAGGTTGTGATCTTGAGAAATAATTGGGAAAGGCACATACCTAACAACAATGATGATTCCCTCCACTGTTGTGACTCTTTATCTAGTTTGTGATAATGTATTTGTTATCTTCCCCCACCAAGGGTTATTTTGTAGATCTTCGATATAATTGGATATTTGATAATCCATTGTGCGTGTGCTGTAGCCTTTAATTTTTTCCCCATGGAGTGTGCTAGCAGATCATGCACCCTTTTCTGTACTAATGGTATGCAATTGATTTTACGATGGATATAATTTTTTTTTAATAAAATTTTGAACAAACTTTTCAAGGGCCTGAGTTTCTATGCTGATTAAGCCCAAGTTTTTATGTTGGTTACTGCTAAAATTGCCTTGTTGGGCAAAATGCTATTTTAAGTCAGTTTTCAATGGCAGGGGAAAAGACAATGCAAATTCATGCTTCTATGATGAGTAGGACTGAGTTTCTAATCCAAGTCAAATGATATTTTAAATCTGAGTTTCTAAGTTGGGTCAAATGATATTGTAAGCTGTGTTTCTATCCTAGGCGAGACTTTAGTTTCTCTTTAAAGTAAAATGAGAATTTAATGCATGTTTCTGTGCTGTGTTCTTAGTTGGGGTTGTTGGAGTTCCAAATTTTAGATCTAAAATATATATTCAAATAGGAGAACTAGCGATGAACCTAAAGGGAGGCCTTCCTAGGATCAAGTTTGGTAGTTGGTTTTGCTTCATGTTATTCCTAGGAAGGTTTAAGAGAGACAAATAATCCCTCTACATGATTGTAGTGGGAGATGCTTAAATCCTTTAAAAGCTAGTTGTCTCTATGTATGTGTCTGCAAATTCAAGGACACAGTTTGTAATAGGGAAGGAATTTAATATCTTATTTATCCTATCTAGTATTGTTTTGGAACCCACCTCCAAAAATTATATATAGAGGCTTGTAGGTTTCAGTATTTATTCACCTTATGTCCTCCAGGTGGTTTAAGTTTATTGAGGCAGCCCTTTGAAAATTGGAGTTAATGATTCTTCTCCAAATTAAAAATAAATAAAAGAAGCTATCATCATTTATTCATGGCTTTTATTAACTTACTCAAGTTTGCCATTGCCACTGGACTTACTCAATCCTTCCACTACCACTGGTTCTACTAGTCTATAAAACTTCACATCAATTGAGCAATTCCTGTACCCTGTTTTCTGTTGTATTGTTTTGAGGTATAAAAAATGGCTCCTAAGTCTTTTCTTTAGATCTGTTAAAGTCCTTTGAGATATGTCGGAAGCTACCATTCAGTGGCAGCATACATTTTTAATGATAATCTAGCACCATACAAGGCATACATTGCGACTGAGTAGAAGATGCATTGGGCTGCCATCATTTTTCTTTCTTCATCAATTCCAATGTTAATTCTTTGTCATTGACTTATCCTCACATAAATTTGGTTTTTGATTCATTACATTCTTGGCTTGATGATAGGATAGCTTCATAATACACTTAATCACTTAAGCCATTTTCTGAGCATAATTCCTGTCTTTCTCTTAAAATATATGTAGGAAGCTGCCATTTTCTTCTTCTTGCTACCTATTGTTATAGATGTAGCCAAAACACTAACATCATTGCCTGTGGATGGATAACATCTTTAGCAGAATTTTCAGTCAGAGGAAATTATTTTGCAATAGTGAATGAATACACTATTATCATACACTTTATCTCAAAAAAGTTTAAATTGATTCAATCCATTGTTCTGTTGGCTGAAATGCTACTCATTGGCTGAATGACAGATGGTCATGTGCATGCCCTTGAGAAGAGTGTCCTTTAATTCTTATATCCAGATAATCAAAAGATTATGTGGGAAAATTGATCTCACTAATTTTTTTCACCATCTTTACCCAAGGAATTTAAAGAATAGTGCATCTTGCCATGCATTTTTATTTTGTAATTTGAATGTACTAACAAGTTTACCAAATTATATGTTTTTTACTTTGATTGAACTGTTGACGAGATATTCAACATTAATATTATATCATAAAATTCACCGCTTTCTCATATATATACGACTGATGGGAAATTGTACCTGTTTTCACACCTGTCCTTCAACATCTTGTTTGCAGTTCTCTGAATACGAGTGTGGAGAAAAAGATGACGAGCTCGACTCTGGGACTCTGGAAGAAGGCTTTGTGAGTTTTGATATTGTGGATTCTTTTTCTTTAGGACATTATTTTGGGACTTGCATTTGAATCTAATGTAGTCAAACTCTGGTCTGACTATAACTTCTCTAACATTCAGGTAACTGTCACACCATTGGGATTAACTTCTAATGTTGACGTGGAGACACGCACTTCTACAGCTGCATGGCTTGACACAGTTCTCAGTCTTAAGTCCCTGGAGGGTCTTTGATTGGATTGGAGTATAATTGAACTTGTGATCTGGAACGAGATTATTGGTTTGTATGACACTATGACACGAGTTAGAGTGAATTTCCTGCATATTTTTCAGTATTGACTTGGGAAAAGGCATGGGCTAAGGTTCCCCATGCACAGGGTCCATTTGTATATAACTGGTTTCCTCATGCTGAAAATGCAGAAGCGGTAGTTATTTTTGAGGGTAGATGGTGAAGCTCTCTGCCTTATTAATTTATTTGATTAGTTTGACTTCTGTCAAATTTGTCGGAGATTGTGTTCTTGATATTTTGACAGAAATTTAGCAGCACTGACTTTTTGTCGTGTCTGGTAGAAAGCACATTATCTGTAAATCATTTTCCGTACGAGTTGTGATCACCTACGGAGTATCAGTGTATCAAACATAAAGTGTGACATAAACATGAAGGATTGCTTTATTTATTTTAATGCTTAAGAAATTTGTGTTTGGTCTATACATGCAGACATTTTTTGTTTTTAATTTTTGCTTCAGCTGGAACTGCTTTGTAAATGCATATTGGCATGCAACACCTTTATCTGGACAGCTACAAGGCATGTTTAATGTTCCAAATTCTTATGTAAACGATGAGAACTTTGGACTTACAAATGGAGTTAGCTCACAGGTCGGGAATTCTATGTACAGACCAGATTATCATCTGTGGTTGAATAAACCATAGGTCTGAAATGAAAGTTAAAAGAGCAAACACTATGTTCACGACATTTAAAATAAATGTTGAAAGAGCAGACATTATGTCTATGACATTTTGTTTTGCTGAAATTTATGATGCTTATTACAGTATGCCTTTATCATAGTCAATTGCAGTTACGCAATGTCAATTATCATAGTTTATCTTTATGATTGTAATGTGGTTGAAGCACAGATTACTGAATAGCTGCAGCTTAAGATGGTTTGAATTCTATCTCTAGCTTGTTATAGCTGACCTTGCAATGAATGCAGGCAGTTTTCCTGACATAATTAATTACAGTAAATGAAGTGTTTCGCAAAGAAATGTTTTATATGATTGTGTGAACTGTGATGTATTTGTGGCTCTTCTAAATCCGGGATAGGTTCGTAAGATGCATAAATACAGACTGATGGATGAAACATCAACCAACCACCTCCTTTCCTAAATAGATGATTAAATTTATACATTTGGATTTCTCCTATGTAAGTCTTGTGTAATGTATGGGACTCAGACATGAATATAAAGGATAATTTACAATCTATTGTGTATCATTGAAAGTCTCGCTAGAATATGTAAGACGCTCTGTAGATAGCAGCCATAACAATTAACACATTCTTATTTCTATATTGTGCTGTATTTTTGTGTTCATGTCATGAGTAGCTGATACCAAACCTAAATTTAGCAGAACCATGGGCAGCAAGGAAACAGAATTATGAAATTTTCCTTGCAAATATGATCATTGCTTTTTGTTCTTTTCATTGCAAAGATGACTTTGCTTTTTCTTTTTTTTTTTGTTTTCAAAAATTTCTTGCAAAGGTGATTTTTGTTGTGCATTGTTAAGGATGTCAAATGTTGTATCTTTCCAGTATAGTACTATCTTGGAGAGAATAAAACATTTGAATGTTCCATTAAAAAGTGTTACCTATTTTAAAATATTCTCAACATCACGATGAATATATATATATATATATATATCCAAAATTCCTGTAAATTAAATAAGTCATTTAATTAATTGTCTTCACCACTCATCATTAACTAATTCTTTGGCTGATTAAACTAAACTAATTAGCTTTAGTCTTCTCTTCCTCTAACTTAACTAATTAATCTCTGATTTTTTAATTACTTGAGACATTACTATTTCCTCTAATATTTAAATCTACATTATTCTCAATCTTTATCCATATTAAACATATCTACACGGATTAAAATATTAACTTCATATGACATGTGTGCTCTCTTCTTCCATGCTCCCACACGTGTTAGCATGCCATTTTACTCCACTCCTTGTCCACATGTGTGAGCATGCTATCTTGCAAACATCTTTGGCTTCCACCTCAACCCTTCCATGCTCACATGTTGACATGTTAATCTTATCCACACCTTGCTCACATGTGTGAGTGTGTTGTCTTGAAGGCATGCTAAGTGTTTACATCACCCCTCGACATTTTCATTTATTTCCACTCCTTTGGTCACACATGTGCATAAATTTTACACATGCTATTGTGCTCACATGTGTGAGCATGTCTAGTTCGTACACCTCATGTGACACTTGTCACAAGACAATAACTTCAATCAATGACTCCATTTTAAAAAAAATTTTAGCCCTCCATTAAACATTGTATCTTGGCCCTTGATTTTTCTTTTGGAAAGTCTATAAATTGAAGGCCTTCCCTTCTATTTGATCTACTCTTATGCTATCATCATGATGTCCATTTGATTATCCATCTATATGCTATCATCATGCCATTTTCTTAATCAATCATCCCAACTTTAAAAGTCATGCTACGGTTTTGTTATCAACTAGATATGCACCCTTGTTGAGTTCTCAACTCAACTATCCAATAAAATGTGAGATGATCTCATAGAGTGGGCTTTGATAGCCCAAGATCAACCTCCAAAGAGGGTTGATTCTCTTGATACTTCACTTAACTTATATGTAATGTACTGAACTTTCAAAGTTGAAATTACTAAATGAATTAACAAGAAAGTAAATAACCACATGCTAAAAATTAATAGTAATTTTTTTTACTTTCATATTTTATTTGTTATACACAATCAATAATAAAATGGAAACTACAATCATTTGAATTTGAAATGCAACAATTACAATAAGTTCTTTCATAATACATTTATGAATTTCATTTTAACCAACATGTTTATAATCAAACCAGTAAGTGTTATAAAATCTTCCATATTTGGAATTTTACATCTATCTCACAAGTCTCGATAAAGTCGTCTACAAGAGAGAGAGCATCACCCGAGTGTTTTACCTCCAACCATAGGCCGACGGTTCCCTGCACCTTCCATTTGAAAGTGGCCCTACCCTTCACAAAGAGTATAGACAAAGGAAACCAATAAATTTCATGCCATTTGAGTCCTACATAACCCAATCGACCATAAAACTTTAGACAATCCTTTAACTAAGTATGACCAACTGACTAGATTATGAAATCTGAAACAATGTGAACTGACTAAATGCAAACAAAGACTTTTGCATTACTTTGGCCAAAGTTTTAAAATTAAAGACACTTTCATAGGAAATGCAGTCGTGAATTCACACACCTCTAACTTGACTTGGAAACAACATTTCACGTATGGTTTAACACAAAGTTGACTCATTTGACTGATTTTCTAATTTTTTCACAAGAAATCAAGACCAAACATACATAACTTTTTATAGTCGATAATCAACTAAGGTCATTGAAATATACACTTGATAAAGAACATTCATATTGCGTACTCGTAATTCTCGAATCTTGGCTATTGCCATGTGTTCATATGTCCTTACCATTAAATCAAGAGTGTAATACTCTCCTATTTTTCAAAACATAAGAATTTTTAACTCTTTTACAAGTTATAATACATTTAGATGATGACACCTTTCTACCATGGACTCGTGATTATATATATATCAGTGGAGGGTCTTGACAACTTGTAACACAAGTAAATAAGAGTTTTATTCACTAATATCAAATTAACTTCATCATAAATATTTCTAGTTTTTCTATGTTTTCTTTGTCATCTCCTTTCAAGAAAATATGTTATAATGCTAATAAAGGTACATCATGTTCTATATTTCTTTTTGTAAGAATAAGCACATATTTACAAAACCTATGCACATATTAATAATCCGTTTACTTACAACCAAATATCCAATTTAAGCTTCAAACTTATCATACAAATTTATAAATGTATTCGGAATATATATATATCATGAGTAAATAAGAATATTTCCATTCAATTCATACTAACAGGATAATAAAAAAATATTGTTTTTAATCATGTTCTCCCTGCTGTCTTACACAAAATAAAATGAAAAATTTAAATGATCTCATTTATAGGTTTATATATTCAGACTATTCTTTTTACCATGTATGTACATAATGTATAAACTCTTTATATTCTTTTTATTTTCAAGATATAAAAGAGAAAACAAAATTTGAAATCATGTCTAATATTTCAGTTCTCCAAGTTCACATACAATACCCATGCTTTCTCCTCTCAGCAAACTCCTTTATACTTAGTAACTCCGTCCTCCACGCGACTGTAGTCTTTATCTAAGTGCAACTCTGCTCATTATAACAATGAAATCTGTCTTTCTTTTCCTCCTTTTTGTGATTGTTGGGTGTATCACAACATAAAACCTCTTAAAACTTGTGAATTCCCAATAATAATGCATCTTTCTCTTTTTAATATGCTACTCCACTATCACCCATGCCGTGCCATAAATGAAGGCAATTTTAATACCTTTTAATGCCTAGAATATTGCCATTGATGATGGCATGAAGCCTTCTACGTGAGGGCTAATGCTGCTGGCTTTTATTCATTAATATCAACTTTCTTTATATATATATATATATATATATATATATATATATATATATATATATATATATATATATATATATATATTTTGTATATTTTTATAAATATATATTTATTTATATTATTTTTTTAATACTTTTAAATAATAATCAAATAATTCTTTCCAAATAAAAGATAAACAAAATAATGATTAAGACTCAATAATATTGCCTCATGATCAATGTGAGAGACTAGGTCAAAGGGCAAGTACAAAATTGACACAACTTTTTGACCAGATCACACAAGCCAAAACACACGATAAACTCAACATTGACTCAGGGAACAACTTACTCGGGTTTGGCACAAAAACCTACATGAGTGTGTGATCGACTTATAATAGAATTTAATTGTTTGTTCACAATGTTTATACACTTCTCTTCGATGATACTCTCCCTCTCCATCCGAGAGGGCGAAATCTACACCTGCATTCAACTTAGAGAGCCATCAAAATGGTTAGTTCGTTAATAGCCATGCTATCATAATCATTAATAACAAATAATAATCGTTAGAATT
>VDFB02255514.1:0-68726 GCA_007258455.2 Sequoia sempervirens | reverse complement strand
AATAAAATGAAAAATTTAAATGATCTCATTTATAGGTTTATATATTCAGACTATTCTTTTTACCATGTATGTACATAATGTATAAACTCTTTATATTCTTTTTATTTTCAAGATATAAAAGAGAAAACAAAATTTGAAATCATGCCTAATATTTCAGTTCTCCAAGTTCACATACAATACCCATGCTTTCTCCTCTCAACAAACTCCTTTATACTTAGTAACTCCGTCCTCCACGCGACTGTAGTCTTTATCTAAGTGCAACTCTGCTCATTATAACAATGAAATCTGTCTTTCTTTTCCTCCTTTTTGTGATTGTTGGGTGTATCACAACATAAAACCTCTTAAAACTTGTGAATTCCCAATAATAATGCATCTTTCTCTTTTTAATATGCTACTCCACTATCACCCATGCCGTGCCATAAATGAAGGCAATTTTAATACCTTTTAATGCCTAGAATATTGCCATTGATGATGGCATGAAGCCTTCTACGTGAGGGCTAATGCTGCTGGCTTTTATTCATTAATATCAACTTTCTTTATATATATATATATATATATATATATATATATATATATATATATATATATATATATTTTGTATATTTTTATAAATATATATATATTTATATTATTTTTTTAATACTTTTAAATAATAATCAAATAATTCTTTCCAAATAAAAGATAAACAAAATAATGATTAAGACTCAATAATATTGCCTCATGATCAATGTGAGAGACTAGGTCAAAGGGCAAGTACAAAATTGACACAACTTTTTGACCAGATCACACAAGCCAAAACACACGATAAACTCAACATTGACTCAGGGAACAACTTACTCGGGTTTGGCACAAAAACCTACATGAGTGTGTGATCGACTTATAATAGAATTTAATTGTTTGTTCACAATGTTTATACACTTCTCTTCGATGATACTCTCCCTCTCCATCCGAGAGGGCGAAATCTACACCTGCATTCAACTTAGAGAGCCATCAAAATGGTTAGTTCGTTAATAGCCATGCTATCATAATCATTAATAACAAATAATAATCGTTAGAATTCTCTGATCCATTAATGAAACATTTACATATTATAATTTTATCTAAACAACAACTATAATAAAATCATCCATTCCTTTCTTATTTTAACACATAGCTAATGTAAAAGTTAAAAGTAATCGTAAGCCAAAATTTGGGGTGTGACATTAATTTATACTATTGTTGTTATGTTGAGAAAAGGGGTAGGAAATAACTTGAAATAGATCCTAAACTCTAATAAGGCGATGCAACTAATTTCTATTGTGACCTATACTGTTGTTTTCTAACATGCAATTGTTCAATGACTCAACCAGTTTTAATGCACAATTTCAAGTGTTTCACACACCCATGCAGTAGTATTTTGTAAGAAGGTTTGAATATTTGATAGTTATGAAGGAAAAAGAAAGTTTTTCATAATTGATAATTGTTTACATTCACTACATAGCTCACAACTTGCATAAAATCTATGTTTTTTGCCTATAGGTGCTAGAATGAGACATATATTAGGGGATTTGCATGACAATCACAAAAGTATGCATCAATCATCACATTGCACACAATGAAATAAAGATTGAAAAGGCAGAAAAACTAAGTCTTATTGATAAAAGTGTCTTTTATAGTAGTACAAACCTAAAAATACTTGAAATAGCTTTGAAAAAGCTATAACAATTCCTCAAAAATTGTTAGAACTAAAATAAAAAATCCTAGACATCCCCTTATGCTTTACAATAACATCCATACTTGTTTGTTGCTTCTACAATGTGCCCTACTTTTTTGGTGCTTTTGCAATGTGTTGCCTTGGTTTTCTATTGCTTCTACAATGTGCTAGGCTAGTGTTGTCACTTTGTACCCCCCTCCATGACCCATCAACAAAAAACTGATCTGAGAGATCTTATATGGGCCATTTCGCATGAACTATGTTTCATGATTTTGAAAGCCTTGTTGAGATCCAAAGTAGTTTTGAAACCTCATAATAAATCCGAACTCAAAGTTTTGTTGGAACTTTAAAGGTTTTTTAAAACCTTGTCAGGCCTTGACGAAGGTTTTGAAACCAAGGTTAATGATCGACGCATGAGAAAAATACACTTTGGTTTGAAACTTCAAGGTTTTGTCAAAACTTTGAGTGGTTCTGAAAATTTTGTCAGACTCTGATGTGGTTTTCAAAACTTCATTAGGCTTTGACAAAGGTTTCAAAACTGAACTTGTGAACCAACGTATGATAAATAATGTTTGGAATATGCAAACTTCAAAACTTTATCGAGCTTTGGTGTGGTTCTCAAAACCTTGTCGGATCTCGACAAAGGTTTCAAAACCATTTTCAGATCTCAACAAAGGTTTCAAAATTGAAGAGCAAAGATAAGTTTTGTTAGAATTTTCAAAGGTTTTGAGAACGTTAGACAGAGGTTTCAAAACCACCTTCGGGCTCTAACAAAGGTTTCAAAACCAGGCTTAATGTACAATAGTTGTTTTGGGCTCAGGGCTTCAATGATATTTCTGAGTGGTGTATTTTCTTGTTGTAGACTTCATTAATGCCCAACAACCTTCTCAACTGCCTTGGAGGCTACAGGGAAAACATTTAATTCATCTCTTGACTACTACAAGTGGAAATCGTGACACTCATGCTCATTTATTGCATGCAAGTGTCCTTTTTGCCATTGTCTCATGCCTAGATTGTTGGTTTCATGGGAGATCTCCATCCTTCTATGCATGAACACATGCCACAATCAATGTGAAGACATGGTGGGTTTGAGGTACTAGATTTTGGAGTTTCTATCATGTATAAAGATCATTTTGATGCTCATTGTAAAGGGTTCTTCCTTGTATTTTCTCTAGCAGATTTATGCTACTTTTGCTTTTTGCAACTGTAAAATTGACTTTCATGCCTTTGTGTTAATAAAATCACTATTTTTACCTCTTCTCAATGCTTGTAGCTTGTGTAACATTTGATACCTCTACGCATGCATGAATTTTCATCATTTTTACAAGTTGTATGATTGTGCTAATTTGATGTAAGTGTTAATTGTGGGTAATCTACACCCCTTTTAGGATTTTTCAGATCCCAACCTTCATGTTCTATTTATAAATTTGGTGAAATAAAGATTTGTGTGAGCTATTCATTGATTAGGTTGATGCTCTATGCAACTTTTGAGTAGCAAGAAATCATTTGGTGTATCACCTCCCCTTTCCCTTTCCCTTGTGAGTTGTTAGAGTAGAGTTAATGGTAGGATTCCATGTGCTGGGTTGGACCAATCATCTGCACTTAGGATAAAAGAGGAAGCCAACCTTCTCTGGAGATTTGACCTCATTTTGTAGGATCCCACACCTTGAGGTCATTTTCATTGTGTCATTGGAATGTTGAACTCCATGTTCAACAAGGTGCAATTTCATGTGACAATAGGTAGCTTGATGGTACACATGGAGCACTTCAATGTTTTATGCTACATATTGGGCTATAGGGATTATTTCCTTGATAATTGAATTTAATTCTGACACCTTCTACAATGTATATACAAAAATGAGAGAATGTTTTGAAAATGTGTGTTGTACACCATGCATAATGCTTATAATTCAATATTTAATTGTGGTGCATACAAGAAATATAGGGATGTGTACATTGCATGGGTTAGATAATCTTGGAGAATTTTTTTATATTGCATGTAAAATTAATATAAATATCTAATGTAGGTTGCATATTGGAAAAATATTAAATGTTGATAGAACTTAATACTAAAAGAGAAAATTTAGTACTAAAAAGTGGTTTTGGGGGTCATAGTTTTGTAATCTCATGGTTTATGTAATACCACTTGGTATATTTGTGCAAAATTATTTGCATAAAAGAAAGTACATGAGTGGTTGTTAAGGTTGACTTGTGTAACCTTTAGCTTGTTGGCTAAGATTGGATTGAGTATCTCTTGTAGGATGCATATGTGAAGAGAGGAAGTATGGATTGAGATGTGTAGTTACATGATTCTCGTTTTATTTTTCACATGAATTACAATTAGGGAGCTTGACATTTTAAAATTTTTGCGTGGAGAAACTATAAGTGCATTTTAAACTTTGTTCATGAGGTAATACATTAAGTTTGAGTGCGTTTGTAGGCTGAGTTTTTTCCTTCAAAGGTTTTTCTAGGGTACATTTTGTGTCATTTTGATGGTAATTTTATCTATTATTTTGCATTATGGATTTTAAATACTTGTTTATATATTTTTACCTTTTAGGGTTATGCGGAAATATTTTATTATAGATACAAATTTCTTTTCAATCCCTTGTTATTGTTTTAATGTTTTCTTGAAAATATATTATTATCTCCGATATCTAGTACATGGATATTTTTTGTAATTTTTATTGAAATATTTTCTTCATTATTAATTTTGTAATTGGTAATAATCAAAATTTAGACACATGTTTTCTCATAGCACATTTCTCTTTGTGTGTATCTAGATCAATTTTTATTTTTCTATTGAAAACAAGGACATTGATATGAAGTGTAGTGTAATTTTTTAGGATTTATCTAACAAAGTTTATTATTATTTTTGTTTATTAAATATATGTGATTATTTTATAACATACCTAGATGTTGATTAGAAAATTGAAAAATATGATATTTAAATACAATATTATAAAAAATATATTTTATAGAAAGCTAATAATGAAGGATACTTACCTATAAAATTTTATGTGTTTATGCCTTTGTTTGTCTCCTAAAAGTGTGACATCAAGTAGAAAATTTTAACTAATAAAACTAATGAATGTGTCTAGAGGGAAAGGGTTGTACCATATATAATGTTTAAGAAAAACACATATATGTGTCAAATTTTTTATCTACAATTAACTTAATCTATTTTTTTGTGTCCCAAAATTAAGACACATAGCAATTTAAATATGACCTACTAATAAAATAAACCATTATGATATTTTTTATATTAAACATAATAAGAGTAACAAGCCTATCACTACTTTTGACACTATTTTTGCTTGAAATGTCCTCTTATTTTGTAATGAAAATCAATCTCATAACTTAGTGATGTTGCACATAACAATTTGTCAAAAGTGTGAAGGCCTTCACTACAACGTCCTTGTACACCTATTTTGATCTCTAGTTAATTTATGTTGAAGTTTTTCAACATAGTGTCGTAAAGGTGATTATAATTGAAAGATCTTCATTTGATAGTTAGTTTAGATATTTCTAATCCAGTTTTCTTAAAATTTTGAAAGTGATAAAATACATTTCATGTTAAAAAAAATATAAAAGTAATATACTACTAATTGACCCTTGTGTGATGTAGAAGTCAAAACATATAAAATAGGTATTTTAAATTAAAAAACAGTCTTTGGTTCAATGGGTTGATTCTAATTGATTAAAGTATCAAGTTCTCATTATGAAGAACCAAGTTTTAATCCTCACAGGAACATCTAATGTGCAATTCTAAGTGGTGATTCTTCATCTTCTATTGTTGACTTCTAAATAAAGGTGGTTTCTTTAAGTAAAGTGTATTTCTAATTAGTGACTCTTGATCTTTCATTGGTGATTTCTAACGTATAAAAATCTTGTATAATGTCATGCCTAAAATTTGCATGAAGGGAAAAAACACAACTATCAAATTTTTTTTTAACAATGCTACAAGGTACAAGATAAAAATACTAATCAATCATTAATCATGCACAAGCATGGTTGTATCCTGCATGCATTGAAGAACATTTTGTGCAACAACACCATCGACACAATGCTCAAGAGCGGGTGGATGAGTAAGCACAATCGAGTGCACAAAATGGGTCGTAGGCCTTTCAGTTGAGGAATGCGTTGGATCTGACCCTACGTTTCTCTAGGATCATAGTTTAACCACAAGTAATAATACTAACCTCTGCATTCTAGGATAAGGCTCTCGAAAAAATCAATAAATAAGAAAAATAAAAAAATAGTATTATCAATATTAACTACGATGATGCAACGCTTTCTCCTCTCCTTGGATTAACTGAAGTAATTATTATAATTTTGATACAACAATATTGACATTGTTGTCAAAGTACCACGTTTCCATTCACTTTTCAAATATTTTCCATTTAATAGAAATCTAAATAATTCTTAGAAAGAAATTATATATATAATAAAATTAATCTTCAAGTTATATTTAAATTATCTTTAATAGATAATTCTTACAATAAATTATAAATATAATATAATTAATCTTATTTTATAATTTACATTATCTTTAACAAATAATCTTTATAAAAAAATTATAAATATAATTAAATTAATCTTATTATATAATTTAATAAAAATTTATCTATATATAAATTTAATTACTTCTTAAAGAAGCACACGTGTTTATACTAAATTCAAAGTAAAAAGTAAAGTATTTCAAAGCTAAGAATTAATACCTATATATATAGTATGATGACTTTTATTTTTATTTATAATTTTTCTTTCCTAGTAAAACAAAGATATCACAGGTCATCTTATACTTTATAACTAAGATAGTGGTGACCTATTCAAATTAGGTATTTATTTTATGTTACATTATTTATTCTTCTATATGAGCTATCAGCTTGAAAAGTTAGATAAGAGTTTAATTGATGCCGATTTTTTTTTGAACTGTTTTCAATGGCAACTTCCAACGGAATTATTTCTTCATTTATATGAAAACGAATGCTTTATCTTTTGCTGTTAATATTATATAGCATTATAAAACAATTGCTTATGTTTCACCTAACTGCTGTTTATTACTGTTGTCAGAGTCTCATTAAATCGCAGAAGAACAGAATACTTCCCCCCCTTAAGTTACTCTAAATCTTGACAGAATCTGTTGCCATGCCCATTAATGTTGCCTAATGAGTGAAAAAAAAAAAAACTAGCGCCACTAAAAAAATAAATAAATGGATTTATATATCCAAGAGGAAAATTGACCATCTACTGATTAAAATTTATTATCACCTGGAGGTTAATAGCAGCAAAAAAAAAATTCACTCCACACGCTAATATTAATTTACTGGCAAGAGTTACATCGATGTAGAGGATATTGATTAAAGAGTTAAATTTTCTCTATTCACACCTACTAGGTTTAAGAGGTGACGCGATTGCTGGCAGTACTCAAACACATTAATGATTTCGGCGCTGGAGAACAACACAGCTCACTCCACGTTAAGTGCAGTAGCACCAAGGACATCAATTATTACCTGAGTCTCCAATGAGATTTTACCTAAAAGCTTGACCGATTTGCCTACTGGCAATCCTATTGGTACCATTTGAACTGACTGCCATGATGATGATATCCTTATAGTGTTCTAGCGATAGCAGTGTTTGTTTTTTTTGTTTTGTTTTGTTTTATTTCATGCAATCACTAAGAAATCCTTAGATAAAATTTCCAGCTTAAAAGAATATCACTGCCTTACCGTGCCACGAAAAGGGTGCTGGCAGATAAATTAAATATCGGCCTCCAAATTAAACTCTACATTCCCCGCTCACCAAGCTCGAAGAGAAGGGTGCTTTTGAAGGATGGCGAGCAAAGATGGAGTTTATATTTTATTACACATTTGGCTTCAAGCAGGGACACTGAAGATTTCATTACCTACTTGCCCAAGAGGAATGGGTCTGACGTCCCTAAGATTTTGATTTTCTAGTTTTTGTTTTAAATTGTTTATCTGTTAATTGTTGTGGAAGTGTTAGTATGAATGCATATATTTATATTCCTATATATTTATTTCTCTGTTGTGAATAATATCGCAAACTAATATCTGTTTGTGTCTCTGAAGGAAAAAAAAAGAACGACTGCATTAGGATGTAGGTTACAGGTCTATAAGTGGTAGGCGCTTTACACTACCAGGCTTCCCATAACTGACAAAGGTTGTCCTAGGTTTAATTTATACTGCACTATACATGTTTCACACAAAAGAGTGTTTTTTTATAATAGCACGAAAACATTTCATTATCATAGTAAATGCGCAGTACATAGATCTTCTTTTTCTATCAACATATTGACAACATATTTACATTTATATATATATTTTTTGAATGAGGAATCCCATAGATCTATCCTCCTACGAGTTGCAACTCATATAAGCCAGAAATGTTAAAGAGTCAACCTTTCTTTATTTGTATCAGGAAATTAAAATTTAGTCACTTTTTAGAATAATCTATTTTATAGCACAACCATATACAAGATTTTAATCAACTTCCTTCATTTGTATATTCTGAGCATACAAGGCTATTAAAATTGATCTCTTTCATTGCAACAATTTACAGAAAATAGATTAGGCACGTTTTACTCAAACAAAAATGTACCCACTTTCATTCGCCTTTACTATCGAGAAATATTACAAAATGGAAGGCATACATTTGTTTAAGCAGAGTACAATACTATTATAGAAAACACTACAAAATGAAAGACATGCATTTGTTTAAGCAGAGTGCAATACTATTACAAAAACTCTACGAAATGAATGACATACATTTGTTTAAGCAGAGTACAATATTATTACAGAAACGAGGAAGTGAAGGGGGATTAGGTTATGCCTATTTCCAAAACACTCTTTTTCTTTACATATCACAGTACTTCCAATATATGTTGCATATGTCCTCAAATCCTCCAATACCTTCACGGGGTAGTAATTTCTTTAATAGCAATACCTTCCAAGGTTTACAACCTGCACTAAAACACAATGTTTTGCCATGACCAAGGGTGTGCTCACCTCCCAACCTTGGGTTGGAAAACCAACCACCCCCGAGCTAGGAGGTAACCAAGCTACCGGGTACACACAACAATAGAATAAACAACCATTTCAAACCACAATGCTCAAACAAAATACTCCCAACCAAGGTTCACACATTTACTTAGGGATTCTTTATGGATCCCAAGATGGGGATAGAGGTGGACATCACTTCTATATGGGGAGAGTTGCTAGCAAAAGTAAAATAAAATAAAGATTCAACATCACCATTTTTCTTCTTATCCAATCCACCCATTCATCAAAATTCTTCATATCATACACCCTCCATACAACAATCTTCCCAAAACACCATACTATCATGAAACAAATTTGGGTACTCATACCCTTTTTGTGCCTCTCCTTCTCAAAGGAGGAACAATCTCCCCATAGAGGTTCCTACACATTCCTATCCCCCACAAGGATTCTCTTCCCACATTGGGTGAGTTTATCCTATACAACCCCAAACCAACACAAGGAAATGTAAAGACACATAAATGGACAACAACCCATATAACTCATGTTCTCAAACTTCCATACAAAGAGGTAAAAGAAAAGAAAAAAAACATACATAAAGATAGAGTAAAACCTACCTCAAATCCAAGCCAACAATGAGGGAGGGTTGAAGATGAGCTCCAAATCTCTACTCCTTCAAGACCAAGCAAGATTTTCCCTTCTCCCAAGCAATCCAAACACCAATCCAAAAAAGAAGAAGAACCCTCTTTTTCTTTTCCAAAGGATTCAAATAGGAGTTTAGGGTTGGAAACCCTTGAAGGAGAGAGTGACACATGTCAATTCTCCTATTCACTCCTATGGACACACCTCCCCACAAGTTCTCACACATGTGTGAGAACTCTTGGGGAAGTGAAAGGCCAAAGAGTGTTCAACACTCAACAAGGTTTTCAAATCTCATAAATGAGATTTTGGAGCCAACACTCCAAACCCATCCCCAAAATCCGTCACCCTTCTTGATGGCTAATTAAGAAGGGTCACAACTTGCAATTTTGACAAGTTATGGGTTTGATTTGACCCCTAACCCATAGGTGACTATCCTAGGGGTTAATTAAGGGCCAATTAACCCAATTTAAGGACTAATTAAACCTTTGAAAACCCTCAAAAGAGAAATTGAAATTTTAACATAATAAAATAATTCCAACATGCCCCAAAACCCTCAATAAAAGTTTGATTGACCTTTAAAAACATAATCTCAAGATTCAACATTAAATCTTTTTAATCACAAATTAAAATACAACACAAGAGGCTATGGTCCATTCTTCATGGACCATAGTGGCTTCACTAGGCTGACACAATTGGGTACCCTTGGTTACCTCCAATCCCATTGGCCATGGGCGTGTACCTGCACACTCAATGTCCACATGTCAAAATATCCAATGCATGATAATCAATAATTAAATCATAAATCCATATGCATATATTTAGCACAATCTAACTCTGAATCAATAAATTCAATATCTATAATCATTCTTCCTCTAGCAATAACATATTTTATCAATTCATGTATAGTCATGGCATAATAAAGAAATCACATCATCACTAAATTAAATTTAGCATCCTATCAATTCCATCTCATTTTAAAACAATTGTCCATTTCAATCATGATAACCAAATCATATGAGCATATCAATAAAGGAAACATAATGTGCATATAATCATCATAGCATCATAAGCATAAAACAAGCATAACATCAAGTGTCTACGATCATCCAAAATAGTCTAAACACATAGAGTATCAACATGATCGAATCAAAAGATAGCCAAATGGTGTATCAAATGGTAGGCCTCACATATAATCTATAACAAATACTTGCAATATTTGTATTGCTCTCACATAGATATTGATAAGAGCTAAATATTTATAAATGATTTAAAAAATATATATTATTAAAATATATATTTTTAAAAATACTTTAAATTCAATATCTTATCACATTTTTTTTTAAATATATAATCTAAAATGATAACTAAAATTTAAACTATAACTTAAATCAAAATATACATAATATGATCTATATATAATATTTATGTTTGGTGTGCCCCTTAATTTCATCCTACTTTATATATTTGTCATTTTTCAAAAACATTTTTTAATTTCAATCAAATTTATTTATTTATCCTTTTACATAAGAATCTATTTATTTCATCCAATTTTATTTATTTATCCTTTTTTAAAAACATATTTTAATTTCATCCAACTTTATTTTTATTTTTTCATAAACATCTTTTAACTATATCTTATTATGTATTATTATTTTTTATTTTATTAAATAATTTTATGTAATATTAAAAATAGTAATATTAAATAATTTTATTTTTATTATTTTTCAATTATATTAAATTATATATTTGTAAAGGTGAACATCATATATGCATATTTATTTTTTATGTTTTAGATCAATAATGATTAAGTTTTCTTTAAAATATTGAATATTATTTAAGATAGTCTAATTTGTATAGAAAATAAATTATAACTTCATTCATTATTGATTATTATCATCACACAAGTTTAAATTTTAACTCTATTCTCTAAAACAATCTATTCTCCCTCTCTATGTTACTTATGTGAATGTAGATGTGATTTGAATTAGGTCTATAACTATGGATTTGACTCTCATTTAAAAAAAATAAAAAATTCAAACTTTTCCACCCCTTTCTTTAGCTATTGTGAGTCAAATAAAATGCAAATCACACTAAATTACACACTAGAGTAGCATATTTAAATACTTATTCTATTTGGAAATAGATAATCTCATCTAGGAGTAATCAAAATGAGCATGTAAAGAACATTAATTAGAGTATCACAACATAATTATGAGAGATTTTGTAAGGTCCAACCTTATGTATATATGGTATAATTCCTTATGCTTCCTTTGGTAGACTCCATTATTGTATTTATGCAAACCAAACTGATGGATTATGCAATTATTTTATGGCAATAATTTTGTGGTGTAAGTCATATATGATATTACATATGATGGATACAAAATGACTCATGTGCGTAGAATGTGAATTACCTTGTGAATTCAATCATTAGGAAGTAGTGACAAATTAAATATTTATGAATGGATAACTTTGGGTATAGTATTAAAATGGTATATAAGTTTAAATGATACTTTTTGGTGAATGAACTTAATTATAAAATTAAACAATGTTTTTATGTCTAGTAGTTATAGCAGGTGATTGCTTCTTGCATTTTATTTTATAAAGAAAACAAATATGATTTTCTTTCATTTCAAAGCATTTTTAAGTATATTTCCAAATATTTGAAAGTCTTAACATGTCAAAGTTTCATGGACAATGTGTCTTTCCATCTTCATTTCATGAAAGTGCTATTCATATACCCTCTTATAAACCATATCAAACTAAGCAAAAACTGGTTTCACCCCAAATCCCTTTTCTACAAGAAGTTACCAGCATGCTCAATATGTTTACCACCCACCTCTACTCAATCTTCTTCGTAGCCTACATGTGTTCAAAATCAACCCCAAGAAGGCCATCTTGTTTTCAACCAACATAGCTACTACAATATCATTCAAATTTTTTTGAAGGTCCAACATTATATCTCTAATGCTCATGTTATCCACATTAAATCTTTGGTTTTAGGGAAAGATTTAGGGCAATCCCAAAAAGGGGACATTACAATTGGTATCAGAGCCTTAATCCTGCTAGCTTGCAAGATAAACCTACTTTAACCACTCAATTAGGATTAACTACTAAACCCTCTTCTTAAGTAGGCCAATAGTGTATTTCTATATGTGCATGTTCCTTTCACATGGATGCTTTGTGTCTTACGTGTATTCATGTGTATACCTTGTGTCTTACGTGTATACTTTGTTTCTGATGTGTATTCATGTGTATAGTTGTGTCTTACATGTATTCACATGTATACTTCGTGTCTTATGTGTATTCATGTGTATACTTTGTGTCTTACATGTATGCATGTGTATACCTTGTTTCTTATGTGTATACTTTATGTCTTACGTGTATTCATGTGTATACTTTATGTCATACATATATTCACACACTGTATACTTTGTGGACCTTATGTGTATTTATGTGTATACTTCGTGACTTATGTGAATTTATGTGTCTTTCATATGCATGCTTCATGTATTACGTGTGTGTGTGTGTTTGCTTCATGCTGGATGTGTCTTCAACAAGATTAGTCCATGTATGTGTATGTTTACTTTATGCTTAAAAAATTATGAAAATGCTAAATCTATAAAAGCTTTATTTGTCAAATGCTTCTTGGGTTGAGAAGCACTAAAAAGTTGACTTATTTAAAATTAAATCATTAGTATCCAAATGCAACAAAGAAGAGTTGTAACTATTGAAGTGAAAGGGTGTGACTCCCTCAAACTTGAGATATAAAAGGGGGAGTATTTCATTTGAGAAAGACATCCATAACATCACTGAAGAATTCAATTGAGAATGAAACCTTAAGTGAGTTTGCAAGTGAATTAAATTAGGTTCTTAAGAATAGTGATGATGTGAGAAAGGGAGTGACCCCTAACATGAAAGGCTGCAACTTTTCAAATGGAAGGTAATGACCCTTCAAATGTGAAAATGTGAAAACTTGTGCGAAAGACTGTGATGAGATATAAAAGGGGAATCATTTCCTTATGAAAAAATGATCAATAGGAAATAAATTTATCAATCAATTTATAAGTAAAGTATTATTCTCAAAAGGCAACCATGAAGGGTGGTGACTCATTTATTGTAAAGGGTGGTGACTCCTTCAAGAAATGGATATAAAAGAATAAATATGTCCAATGAATTCGCCTCAACACCAACATATGCCAAAGAGAGCTAAGTAAATTGAAAATAAGATTGAAACAAGTGTTAAAACCTAGCTAAGTACAAAACATGATTATACACGATCTGCCACTATGTCAAGCTTTTGTGAATATTGAACAATCAAAATCATAAATTGTGTCAAGGTACAACTTTCAAACAAACAATTAGGATTCAGTAAATGTATTCCTAACATCATAAGGTATCCATTTTATGATAAGCATTACCATAGGGTATACTCATACTTGCTATACATAACTTAGCTATTCCATGTATGGTTTCTATTGCAATTAGGGAAAATAGAATTACTTTACTAAGGTAGATAATATCACTTACAATGTATCAACATAATGTTCCTTGCTTTGCATCTTGGGTGAGGGAGAAAGAAGACCAATATTAAACATCACCATTAAAGATCATATCTATGTCTGTCATGCTTCTAATTCTCATCTTAATATGCGGAAAACTATCAAAGGTTGCTTGAAAAAATCTAAGGTCTTTGGAAATTCACCTATTACTTTACTCATGCATATCCCCCAATAATCATAGTTCTTGAGATCTCTTAAATCACGAAAAAGAATCAAAGCCTCTTCAATAACAACATTTATGCACTAAAAATAAATAAACATCTGAACAATCATCCATGCCAAACACAATATTTAAAAAAATGGAATAAACTCTAACTAAAGGAGTGCTTGGAAATAACTCCTTTTAGATGGAAATTAAGGTACTGGTACTGGTACTAGTAGTTGGAATTGGACATATCATAATCCTTTTCTTTTTTGGAAAGCCTTGATCACTGGGTGTTTGTGTAGTACCTTGTATTGTTGGCCTCTTGTGTGTAATTTGTAGTTGTAGCACATGATGACCACTACTAGTACTACTACCCATACCATCACCACTAGTGGTAGTACCATTTGCACTAGATTCTCCACCATGGGAATGTCCTAGTTGTGATTGTATTTGACCATGAGGATTATGATTTGAAGTTGTAACAAAATGAATTGTTTCAACTGTCCTTGTGTTTAAGGGGAAAATAGGGTTTACATCAAAAAGAATTGATCAAGATGGTGAACCACTAATTCTCACCCTAAAACATGCAATTATGTGTATAATATGATGCAAATAATAATAAAAAATCAATCTTAACTATTATAGCAACAATGGGGGAAGTTTTGAGAGACTAGAATGGTGTGTACCTTGCTGCAAGAAGGCTGTTTTTAGGTCACAAAGAACTCATTCGCCTTTACTGGCGAATGGGTCCATGTTAGGGTTTTTGAAAAACTGAGATCTGGGTTTTGTTCTTCAAGATCTACACTCTCAGCTCTTCGGTGATCAGCTCCCGAAAAATTGAAACAAATTTTGTAGCCTTGTTTTCGTGTTCTTGCAATATAGGTGACAACTTTGCAACTTAACTTTGAAAATTTTGCTCTAATCTTGTTCTCCACTTGATCTTCACCCTATAAATTTGAAAACACACATTCAAGAGGAGAAAAACTTGTTGATAGTTAGAGGATATGGGTTTTCCTAAGTTAAACCCCTTTTAGGTAATTAAACCTTATGATGAAATAATGAAATTGAAGCATGAAACATGAAACATGAAATGTTGATACCTTTGAAGTTGTCCTGGAATGTAAATTTGCAAACTAACATGAAGTGGCCATGTAGAATGTAGTTCTTGATCTCAAATTATATGTGAATCAATGCTTGCCAATAGATCTTCAATGCTACAACATTAACATAAGCTCAACAACATGCTTGATGCATTATGCCTTTGACATGATATACTCTTGAATTGCTACAATAAACTCTTGATAATCTTCCCTTGAATGCCTTTGAAATGCTCTATAATGCTCTATAATGCTCTTTCTCTTGATCTCATGAAGTCACTTAAAATTTCTAGGATGAAACTATGTAAATTAACCTTGTATTTATACTAAATCTAAGAATTAACCTCAAAATTCAAATAATCCAAGCCGACATTAGATCTAGAATTGAAAATCACTAAAATCATGCCATAAATAAATTCAAAAAGGGATGTCCTATGTGAGGAGGACCCATTCACCACCTTGGGCCAATGGGTCCTAAAACAACCTTCTAGGACCATGCTTTGAGGGGATGAAATAACATCAAAAACCCATTTTAAATATGCCAAGAAAGGGGCACATCCTATGTTAGGAGGACTCATTCTCCAGTAAAGGTGAATGGTTCCAAGCACAAATGTCTAGGACATCAATTTTTCCAAGTTAAATGTTATGTATTATCATTAATGGGTGTCGAGATAGATCCTTGAAAAATGCAATTAATAAGGCTTAGATTTGAATTAAAGGGCCAATTAAGTTCTAATTAACCACAATTAATTAATGAAACCATAGATTAGTGTGAAAGTGTAATAAAACACTTCACAACACCCTAAATAAGGCACCATTAAGTCTATTTTATCATTAATTATTCATTCCCAAGCTAAGCGTGAAAAAGGGTTACTTTTTTCAATGCTACATTTTTCCCCCACTTTAGTGAGAGTTTGGCCCCATGAAAAAATCACACTAAAGTAGACTTTCAAGAAATTTAAGTATGCAAAAATAACAAAGATACATAGTCATACCCTATCAAAGGCCAAGAAGAACAAAGGATAGAGCACAACCATTCCAACACAATGTGGAATGGGGCTGTTTGTTCGCAACAAGAATCAAGCTTCAATAGTATGTCCAACACTATGTGGACCAGGTCTAGGTTGTTTTTCCATAACATGTGTTGCTCACTCTAGGGTAGTGGAACCTCAGTCTATCCACTAGGTGAGTTATCCCAACGAGGTGGCAAATGAGATCTATCATATTAACCTCCCATACCATACCGAAATTGTCCTCCTGACAACTTCTATAAGGCACCACAATGTAATGATTTTGAACGTTTTTGAATGTCATGTCTATGAGTTTTTATTAAATGGGATTTCACTTTGTTCATGTAAGGTCTTCTTCTTAGGGAACATTGTGCCTAATGTCTCAAAGAGAGGATAAATCAAAGAGTCCATTAGATCGCCACTTATGGGATGCCTCTCGCTTCGCATCATGCCACTAAGGGAATTCATATGCTTAAAAATATCTCTCTTGGAGGACATCAAACCCAATGACACCACTAAGAAAAGGACACATCACAAGAAAAAAGAAAATCTTGCCATCAAATATGCTAAAAGATGTCATCGATGTATACCCCCACTTTAAAGCAGTTGCTAACACCATTACTGTGAGAAACTACTTTAAAGTAGCCAATGTTTTATCCTAAGACATGAGAGCTTTCCTTGGAAAACCCTATGCCAAGTCATATATTTCCGAAATAAAGCTATTCCATGAAATAGGAAGGAAAGGTTGCCCTCAAAATACATAAGGGATCTATGGATTCGGGGTCAGTATGTCTTTGTTAGAATGGTTTCATAGAGCTTAGAACTGTCATCATTCCCCAAATACTCATAGAGCTAGAAGAATGGCACAAAAATAGTGAAAACAAAGAAAAAGCCTTTCGGTTCAACATTGAAGAGACCTAAATGTCTTAATTCCTTGCATCATCCCCAAAAGAAAAACACAAGACAAATGAAAAAGATAAAATGTTTACGACATAGAGAAGAATGTAGGTACATATAGAGGAAGGCACAAAGAGAGAGAGATACATCAAATGAAACATCATGAGGGATCACATTACACACATGCAATCACATAAAGAAACATGAAAAAGAGAAAGACTAGTAAGGCACATGCGAGTTGACCTAGAGTAGGTTGTCTGCATCCCAATCTTGATCTGTATAAACAAAAGGCGAACAACTAGCCAAAGGGATAATGACAAGTGCCAAACTAGGGGAAGCACCAAGTTCAACACTCTTTTTAGAGGATTTTTCATTTAAGTTCATAGAAGAAAACAATGTATTCAATTCATTATGCACTTGTTCATCTATCTTTGCAATATCAATGCCATCATCTAGATTAATCACAACAGGAGGTTGAATGACAATGTACATGGAAGGTTCTTGTTTATGTTGTGGCGAGGGTATAGGATCATCATGCATTGCTTCAGGTAAGTTCAGATTTTGATTTTCTATGTTGTTCTTGTCTTCTTTGGTTTGTAACATACAAGCAATAGCACAACGTCTATGCCTATGCTCTCTAGCATTTCAGTTATGTTTTAATCTATTGTGAATTTGTGTTTGTGTAAGAGTGGGTTTGTCAATCATAGGTTTCTTCTCTTCCTTAGGAGGAATGGAAGAAAAAATAGGAGGTTGTTCAACTACTTTCTCTTTAGGTTGTAAACTTGTTTGATTTTAGGAGGGACAATGGGATTACTTTCATTATCTCATGGTATTTTGTAGGAAATTGTAGGAGGAGTTGTTATAGGTTACTCTTGGATGTTTTTCGGTTCAATCATTGCTTAGTCAAGGATAGGTGTTTCAGTCATAGGTTGATGAATGTTTTGGAGGGATAATTTCGCTATACGCTTTGCCTTGAACTTTTGATATGATTTGAAAAGAAGTCCTCACGAGGTTTAATAGGTTCCATAGGCTCAAGGCAAAATAAATCTAATGAAAAGTTCCCTCGAGATGACGTAGGATTAAACCCACTATGATGCACAGTAAAGATATCATTGCCAAATGGAAAATTTAGAAATTTATGCACAATTGAAGGGACGACATTCATGGAGCAAAGCCATGGGTAGCCTAACTTCACATGAAATTGGTCTGATTGTGGGATGATGGTTAATGAGACATTTAATGTTTTCGGTCCAACTCTTAAAGGGACATCTATCGAGCCAATCATAGGACAAGCAAAACCATTATGCATCTTGATACACGCTTTTGGTTTGTCATATGTATCTTGATATAGTTCATGCACAAATATAAATTCTTCAGTGATCAAATTCTCTCCACAGATGGGATCAATTAATATCCCATTAGTGGGCTTATCATTGATTCGACCAACTATGTAAAGAGGACCATTAGGTGCACATTTAAGTATGTTGTTTTGCGAGAAAGAAATATCAAGAGGCTTTTTAGTTGAGCCTTTACAAAGTCTAGCTTTAATAAATGCTACCACAATATCTGCAAGAAATTGTTCAATAGTATCAATGTTGTCATCATCTGTGTCAACATTCATCACATCATTCTTTGTTTCAATAGCTTTGACAAATGAAATAGTGTGCTTAGGCATGGGATTGGTAAAGATTTGTAAGTTTTGGTTAGGAGGGGCTACACAATTATTACCTTGATCATTCACACCTCCAATTTGTAAATGATTAGAATCAATAAGGTCTTGCACAAGATGTTAAGAGGCTTACAATATTTCGTACCATGTCCATTTTGTTGGTGATAATGAAAATAAGAGTTTCGTCGAAAGCCTCTAGGAAATGGTATATTAGGATCACACTCTTCAATAGGAGGTAAGGTACACATGTTATTTTCAATAAGCTACAACATGATATTATGAAGGGTATCGGGTAGAGGAGTGAACTCTCTATTCCTATCCCCAAAATAAGTTTTCGTCTTTATAGAAACCACTTGGTTATTGGTTTGTTGACTTGGTTGAGGGGAATTTAGTTGTAAAAAGCCCTTATTCTGCTTCTTGAAAGGTTGGTAACTATTTTGAGTTGTGAATTCAGATTTTTCAGGATGACTAAGGGGATTTTTCACATCATGACCACAAGTCATATTTTGATAATCACTAAGGGCTATACATAGCTGTGTAAAGGATGGAAATCTCAACATTTCAAGTTTTCTTTGGAGTTTTTTTTGTAAGTTGGTGATAAACATTCGTTGCAAGTTGACGTCAGGGATCTTAATTTTTACTTGTGAATAAAGTGTTTAGTATCTTGCTATGAAATCCATCACTTTTTTGTCATCCTTTTGTTTGCACATCATTAAATCAACAAGCGTAATCTTGGGACCCATGTGAGTATGGAAGTGGTTGTAAAAGGCATCAAAAAGTTCATTAAATGAACCAATTGAATTATTTGGTAAAGACGAGAACCACTCTAAATTAGTGTCCTTCAAGGATCTAGAGAATAACTTAGCCAAAAGTTTATCTTCAAAAATGAAATCACTACACAAGGCTGTGAATGCAAAAACATGGCTAATAAGATCTCCTTTCCCACCATATTTCTTGAATTGGGGAAATTCTATACCTTGTTTCATTTGTGATTTTAATAGCTCAAAGGATAGTGGATTGGTTTTAATGTATTGCGAAGGTTAACCGTTGTTGTTTTGTTGTAAGTTTGCAACTTGTTGTTGAAGGGATGTCATAGTTTGCAAAACTGAGTTAAGGACAACATTATTTCAATTGTAATATGGAGGGGAATAAGGTAGAGTAGTGTATGTATGCAGAGGGCTAGTGAATTGTAAGTTGGTGAAGGTGGATGGTTGAGGAGATATTGTATTCAAATGCACAAAGCTAGAAGGATTCCTTGTGAGAATACCTAAAAAAGTGTACACAATGCTAGTGGGTATGATTTTTGTGGTAGGTTGAAAGGTTACAATAGGTTGAAAGGTTGTGGTAGGTTGAAGGGTTGTGGTAGGTTGAGTATTAGTGTATGTGGGAATGGACATCAGTATTGTAGAAGATGGAATTGGAGTTCCACTTTGGCTTTGAGTACACCCCAAAGCTTGAGTACAAGTGGTGATGGTAGGGATGGTGTTGTTAACATTAAGCACATTGGTTGTAGGAGGTGAAGTCATGGGAAATGAAGTATGAAAACTATGAGCCATAGAGGGTTGATTATCAAAACTATAAAAAAGAGAGCTCGAAAACCCAAGATCCACAACGAGTGGAATATCGTGGGATGACATGAGCCTCGAACTACATCTTACAATAGTATTGCTAATAGGAAACCAAGTTTTAAAGCTCATACAAGTTTTACAAACCTAGTGTGAAAACCCAAAATGGAAAGAGGCAATGCAATGACCTAGAATGAAATACAATTTTCAAATTTTAAACAACGTAATTTACTGTTTATCCAATGCAAAAAACTGAAAATGAAATGTTGTGAATTCAATTTTGAATTTTGACAATGAACTCAATGAAGCAAATTAAGCTAGATGTAATGAATTTGATGAAACAAATCAGAAAATTGAAACATAAATGTAACAACAACAAACATAAGCCTAAAATAGATTTCAATTTCCAAAAAAATTAGACCAAGTCCTGATCAGGGACTCATTCGCTTTTAGTGGCAAATGGGTCATGGATGAGGATTTTTGAAATGTTTTTACTGATTTTTAAGTGTTTTTTAATGAGTTTCAGGTACCAAAAAATGTAGGTTCAACCTAATCAGGGACTCATTCGCCCCTAGTGGCAAATGGGTTCTAGATTAGGGTTTTTTCAACTGTTTTTGAATGATTTCAAAGCTTTTTTCTATGTCTTTTAGATCTAGGTTTGTAACAGTAACCTTCAGTTTTAGATTTTCTGGAAATGTAATATGAAATACAAGTTGAAAAGGTAATGAAATGATGAATGCAAAGACCTAATTTGAAATGCAATTTTGTTTTGATTTTCAAATGCAAATTTATGAGATCTAAATGATATGCAAAATGACTGATTTATTTTTGTATTTTTTAGAATTAAATGATGCAAAACAATGCAATTCTAAACCCTAGATGAGATGCACGTTTGAATGCAAAGTAGGAAACCCTAAATGAGATGCTAATTTAATGCAAATGAAATGCCAATGAATGCAAGATCTAACCTAGGATGAGAAGAAGGAATCCAAGATAAAAAAGTTACAATATTTAATAGGTCGGGTTCACCAAAATGCTTAGGGGGAAAATAGCATTTGCATCAAAATGAATTGAACAAGATGATGAACCACTAATTCTCACCCTAAAACATGCAATTATGTGTATGATATGATGCAAATAATAATTAGAAATCAATCCTAACTATTATAGCAACAATGAGGGAAGTTTTGAGAGGCTATAATGGTGTGTACCTTGCTACAAGAAGGTTTTTTTTAGGTCACAAAGGACTCATTCGCCTTTACTAGCAAATGGGTCCCTATTAGGGTTTCTGAAAACTGAGATATGGGTTTTGTTCTTCAAGATCTGCACTCTCAACTCCTCGATAATCAACTCCTGAAAACCTGAAACAAATTTTGTAGCCTTGTTTTCGTGTTCTCGTAATATAAATGACAACTTTGCAACTTGACAACTTTGACAATTTTGCTCTAATCTTGTTCTCCACTTGATCTTCACCCTATAGATCTACAAACACACATTCAAGAGGAGAGAATCTTGTTGATAGTTAGAGGATGGGGGTTTTCCTAAGTCAAACCCCTTTTAGGTAATTAAACCTTATGATGAAATAATGAAATTGAAGCATGAAACATGAAACATGAAATGTTGATACCTTGGAAGTTGTCTTGGAATGTAAATATGTAAAGCTAACATGAAGTGGCCATGTAGAATGTAGATCTTGATCTCAAATTAGATGTGAATCAATGCTTGTCAATAGATCTTCAATGCTACATCATTAACATAAGCTCAACAACATGCTTGATGCACTATGCCTTTGACATGATGATATACTCTTGAATTGCCGCAATAAACTCTTGATAATCTACCCTTGAATGCCTTTGAAATGCTCTATAATGCTCTTTCTCTTGATCTCATGAAATCACTTAAAATTTCTAGGATGAAACTATGTAAATTAACCTTGTATTTATACTAAATCTAAGAATTAACGTTGAAATTCAAATAATCCAAGCCAACATCAAATCTAGAATTGAAAATCATTAAAATCATGCCACAAATAAATTCAAAAATGGGTGTCCTATGTGAGGAGGACCCATTCGCCACCTTGGGCGAATGGGTCCTAGCACAACTTTCTAGGACCATGCTTTGAGGGATGAAATAACATCAAAAACTCATTTCGAATATGCCAAGGAAGGGGTTTCCTATGTTAGGAGGACTCATTCACCAGTAAAGAAAAATGGGTCCTAGCACATATTTCCAAGACATTAATTTTTCCAAGTTAAATGTCATGTATTATCATTAATCGGTGTCAGGATAGATCCTTGAAAAATGCAATTAATAAGGCTTAGATTTGAATTAAAGGGCCAATTAAGTTCTAATTAACCATAATTAATTAATGAAATCCTAGATTAGTGTGAAAGTGTAATAAAACACTTTACAACTTCCGAAATAAGGCACCATTAATTCCATTTTATTATTAATTATTCATTCCCAAGCTAAGCGTGAAAAAGGGTTACTTTTTTTGATGCTACACCTTGTATGCCCTTGGGCTATTTTATCAGTTCAAATGCCTTGCAAATCACTAGGTTTTCTATGGTCTACATGTATTTCCGTCCAAATACCTTGTCCTTTGGACCCCAAACCACCACATTCATAACCCATTTTTATGGATATGGTACAAATTTCACACAAACAATTTTCACAAACATATAATGGAATGCTTGAATGGCGAAGGAGTACTTGCATTGATGGGAAAATATCCAATTATTTGAGATTGAGCTCGAGGTTGAGGATAAGCCATTGCTATTGTAGTCACACTAACTGGAGGAGTTCTTGGAAATGACTCCTTTAGGGTGGAAATTAAGGTAGTGGTATTGGTATTGGTAGTTGGCCTTGGACCTGTCATAATCCTTTGCTTCTTCAGAATTCCTTGATGATTGGGTGTTTGTGTATTATCTTGTATTGTTGGCCTCCTTGTGTGTAATTTCTGCTTACACATGTTGACCACTACTAGTACTACTACCCATACCCATTTCCCACCAAAGGGTAGTACCAATTACACTAGATTCTCCACCATGGGCATGTCCTAGTTGTGATTGTATTTGACCATGAGGATTAGGAATTGAAGTAACAAAATAAATTGTCTCATTTTTCCTTGTATGCCCTTGGGCTTTTTATTAGCTCTATTTCCTTGCAAATCACTAGGTTTTCTATGGCATACTTCTATTGGAACCCAAATGCCTTGTCCTTTGGACCCCAAACCACCACCTTCATAACCCATTTTTCATTTATAGCTTCTCTTGGAGTATATGTTTGTTTTGTGGTCTCACTTAAACTAGATTTGACTTTGCTTGCTATAGAGAAGGTGGATTTGTCACATTTAGCCTTTTTATTCTCAAGAGAACACAGGGAGAAGTGTGTACTCTAATCTACCTCAAGGAACAAAGGAGAGTTCTAGAACCGTGAAGAGTAGGGTCACGAGGTTCTCTAGAAAAACCATGTTTTCAAACCAAGGACAATAGCACAAAATATAAAATACCACAGTAATGCAATCGGAGTCCCTTATGGACTGAAATGAGTATGTCTCAAAGAACAACTAAAGTGACTAATAACAATCTAATTACTAAGAACTTCCCGTAGTATAGGAAAATAATAGAAAGAAATATAACTGAAATAAGGTAATGTAAATGATAAAACTAATTTTGTATAAGAAAGTGTTCACAAATAACTAAGCAATGAGGCTTCCAAAAGTAAATACCTTCAATACCTACACACATAAGATCAGAGGAAAATATTGGGCTATTTAGGGCTTTTCTATAGTCAAACCCCCGTTTCAGTTGTTCCCACCTCCAGCACCTGGACACCAAATAGATAGAGAGAAATAATAAGAAAAATAAAATGAACGCAGAGTGATAAAAGCAAACCCCAAGGAGGAGAACCAAGATCAAAAAAATAGAGATGCAATGATAGGGATGTGAGAAATCATGCCCTAAAGATACAAGGCACAAGAGGATATCCCTAAGTGTGGTTGGAGGGGAAGCCAATGAGAGAAAAAAGCCTAGGAGCCAAGAGATGTGCAGAGAGTGTTGTAAGAGCTTGAGAGCTTGAGGCTTCTATAGAAAGCTATGGAGATCTATGTAAGTTTGAGAAGAGAATATCCAAGAAAGGAGAAGAGAGTTGAAGATAAAAGACCAATTTTAAAGAGAGAATAGGAGGGAAAAGAAGGTTCCTGAGTTGTTACAAGGCATCTTGGGCCATTACCACTGACAAAAGTTGCTTAAAAGTGGAAAGGCACTAAGAAAATGACTGTTTGAACATTGAAATGACACAGGATGCTAGCACAACGTGCAAAAGCCTGTGCAACATGCTAGTGTCGAGATAAATCACACTACAAAACAATGAGAATGAGAAAAGAACAAGGTTTGATGCAAAGTTGATGTGCAAAGGGTAGCTGCTAAAAAGGGGTCTTGAGCATCTTGAGAGGAAAACGGATGATGCAGGGAGTAAAATGAGCCTACACAAGTTTTAAGGGAGTGGACACTAAAGTGGATACAAAAATGTATGTGAAATTTCTAGGGGTGCAATTTTACAATATTACATTTTACCCCCACTTTAGCGGGCATATGAATCTACACTAATATGCCTAAAGGAGATCTACTAAACATAAATAACATTGTGGTACCAAGAGAATACTGTAGAGGTAGAAAATAACTCTTCAAACCAAGGAAGCATGCCCCCAAGTTGAAGCCCTACAAAAAACAGCATTAGACAAGAAGGATCTACACAAGACAACAAGGTTAGAACATAAAAATCCATTACATCATGGGGTTAGAACATATACATGAATATCACATACCAAAAGGAACATAACAAACTAACAAGATTTGAGTCAACAAACTGAAAGTGACCTCAATGTAAAAGGTTGTCTCAGTACTATGTGTCATCCCCAAATTAAGAAATAACACATAGAATAATTATTAAACAAAGAGAAGAATGTAAGGATTGATTGCTTCAAGAGAAGAATGCACCTAAAGTCAAGGAATCAACCAATGTCGAAGAGAGAAAGAGGTATATACTTAGGATGAAGAAGATGCAAATATTCGATCCAATATACACAATTGAGAAGAGTAGAGAGAGATGGATCCATAGGTACCTGGTCTTGTGGAAGGTGAAAAAAAGCTCCGTAGGTGCTTGGTCCTCTAGAATTGGCTCCATGGGTGCTTGGTCTTGTAGAAGATGAACAAAAGGCTCTATAGGTTCTTGGTCCTATAAAGAGAAAGTGATTTATAGGTGTTTAGTCCTACAAAGGAGGTGCTACAAGTTCACAGTCTTGGGGGGATAGATTTGAAATGCTTCAAAGAGTCTGATTGGTCGTGATAGGTGCTCAGTCCTGCAAGGCAAGCTTGATGCAAAGGATCTCTACAAGTTCTCGGTCCTACAAAGCAAGATTGATCAGATAAGCCCGTGGCTATTGCAAGTTGCATTGTAGGACATTCACATAAAAGATAGGTCTAGTCAGGCTACCCCCAAGCTAGAAGCTAATGAATTCATTTGAAGGAGAAGCTTTCAAAGGGGGTTCCTTCAACAGGGAACCCTTCAAGACACAAAGGGTACAATTCAAAGGAACACTCCAATTGAAAGATAGAGAGAAGAGAGGGGTCCTTAAGAAGGACACACATCTCCAAAACAAGTTATCATTGCCCCCTAGCATACAAAGGAGGAGAATCATGTAAGATAATATTGTGTCACTACAATAGAAATAGTATGGTTACACACAATAGTGCATGAACACAAATGAAAATGAGAAAGTAAAGCTACAATTGCCACATAGTGGGAAACAACACAATAGAAGGGAGGTGTAAGAACCTCATGAGAAGATGCTTAGAATGGATAGGATAGAGGTATACCTCGATATTACTTGTCATGTGAAGAAAAGACAGGTGCATGAAAAAATGAGAGTTTGATGGCACCAGAATCACAAAGTTGTATTTTATCCTTCAAGGCCTTACATTCACTAGTGGAATGGCTAGGCACTCGATGGTATGCACAAAAAGAATGTTTTGATTTATCATGTTCATGAAATTTCTTATGTGTAAGAGGAGGAAGAGTAATCAAGTGGGATTTTAGAAGCCTCAACAAAATACACTCTTACTTAGATAAAGAATGAGGAGTAGGAAGAAACCCTTTCTCTCATGGATAAAAACTTGACTCCGCACAAGAGGAAGAAATGAATATAGCAGATAATGGCAGATGAATCAATCTGCGAGAACGAGGTTGAGAGGAAATCATGTCAATGTTTAATTGTGGTTTCTGTTTAGATTGTTTGTTCAAGCAAACAAGCCCCAAATTATGCTTATGAGGTACACACTCTATAGGGACTTGAATTCCTTGTTCGTTACTCCCACAACCTTTATGCCCATAGCCATATTTAGAGACAAGTTTAAAACCAGGGGCCATAACGCATTTGCAAATCTTGAGAAGGAGGAGGATCATCATAGAGAGTATTATTCCAACAATAGGGGTTATGATCCTCTACGTGATCTCCATCAACCTTCTTGATAGGACTACCAACATTATCCTCTTTAACAAAGGTGTGATCATCTTCCTCAGAAGGGGAAGGATCAACATTAAGAACATTACAATTTGTGTTCACATTATCCTGCGATGCAAAAGAATAACCATCTTTGATAGCAGGCTTGGATGATGTTATCGAAAGGTATAAGTGGATCAGATTGACTTTATATTCCCTAATGAAGGAATCTATAAAGTCTAAGGAACCCCAATCATCATCGAGACATGCCTTCTATTGAGAAGAGGAAGGAGTAGACTCATAATTTCTTGCTTCAGAAGGATCTTCTTTAGGGAAATCTATCTCAAGAATATCCTTTGTAATATATACCACTAGAGTAGAAATAAACACATTGGAAGACACTAAAGGGATAAGAGTAGGCATAACCAAAGCCTGAAAAATAGCTACTATCTCACATAAGTGTACGACATCAGGTCAGCCCTAATTGTGACTACTTGATTATTATGAATGAACTTAACAGATTTATGCAAGGTAGATAGGATTGCATACATAGCTTGAATCCACAGTCTATTTAGAAGAATATTATATGGTAATTTATTTGACATAACATATACGAGGGTGGGTATGGTAATAGGCCCCAACCTCAAAGGTAAGACTATCATGCCCAGAGCTTGACAATTGAAATTATCAAACCCACGAATAATAAGAGAAGACACAACAAGAGAAGATGAATCAATTTTAATTTTAGGCAAAAAATCAATCCTACATACATTGAGTTCCAAACCAACTTCAATGAGATTATGTCTAATGCTGATATTATTAATGTTAACTATGACCATTAGAGGGTCTGCTTGCTTTTGTACTTTCAAAGGTGGGAGTTCCTATGGATAGAACATAATATTTAGTGAATCCACAAAAATATGAGCTATCAACTCATTAACATCTATCGGCCTAGAAGAAAAAGGAAAGAGGATATTTTGCAAGGCTTCCTAAAGCATACCTTGATAAACTGGAGTAGACTGAAGCAAGTCCCACAACAAGATCTTGGCCGGAGTAACACATATTTTCTCGACAAGATCGTAATCACCAGGTGCTTTAGTTGTAGGTTTAAGTGCTTGAGGAAGGCTTGGTTGAGAAGGTGGTAAAGAAGTAGGTTGATTAACATTTAATTTATTCTTTCTAGTATTATAAGTGTGGGCTACCACTCTATAAGAGGGAGCGTGAGAAAGATCAGGAGAATCACTATCAAATGGAACACCATTAATAGAACAAATTCTTTTAGGAGGACTAGCCAGATTCAGATAAATGACGGGTCTCTTAAGCCTTTGAGGGGAGGAAAAGACATAGATTCTATTTACAGATTCCTTACAACTCCTAGAGGAATCACTTGAAGAAATAAGCTCAACATATATCCTTGAAGGATCTGATGTGAGAAGGGATTCATCATTTCTTAATGCATCATCTCTAGAAGAGAGTGCATTGGAATGAAGAGAAGGTAGAGTAATGTTAAGAAAAGCATCAATGATTTCATTTTCTTGCACCAAAATATCATTAGAAGGAATTTCAAGAGAGGGATCAACAAAGAATAATAAGAAAGGAGAAAATAACTCACTTTCACATGCTTGTAAGAGAACTTGTTGAAGCTTCTTAACAAAGCTGGAAAGGGATAGAAGTAAGAAAGATAGAAAGTATATTTTGAAATAGAGATATAGACAAGCTGATCAAAGGCCGACGTATATTGCTACTGATGGCATGGAATGGGGTTTGGGGCAGTGCCTCAATTTTTTTTCTTGAAGTAGAAATCTTTGACTTGTCCTTTATATATATATAAGGAGCATTCACGCTAGGTTCACCAAAATGTAGAGAAGGGGGATTCACTGCTCATGAGTGTCTTTATTCATAAGAGAATCCCAGGGAGCGAACTTCCCTAAACTACCTCAAGGAACAAAGTGAGAGTTCTAGAACCAGAAAGAGCAGGTGATAGAGGTTTTCTAGACAAACTATCAAGTTTTTGGCCAAGGACAATAGCGCAACACGCTGGAGTCCCAAAGGTGCACTGGAGTCCCTTACAGACCAAAAATGAGGATGTCTTAGAGAACAACTAAAGTGACTACTAACAATTTGATTACTAAGAACTACCAGAGGATAGGAAAATAATAGAAAGAAATAGAACTAAAATAAGGTAAAGTAAATGATAAAACTAAAGAGGACAAAGAAAGTGCTCACAAAAATCCAAGTAATGAAGCTTCCAACAAGTAAATACCTTCAATACCTACACACATAAGACCAAGTAAAAATGTTGGGGCTGTTTAGGGGATTGCTGTAGTCAAACCCCCATTTTGTTGTTCCCACCTCCATGGACAACCAGATAGATAGAGAGAAATATTAAACATAAATGAAATAAACACAAGAGTGATAAAAGAAAACCCCACTCAAGGAGGAGAACCCATATCACAAAATAGAGATGCAATAGATAGGGGATGTGACAAATCCCAAGATGCTCAAAGATACAAGGCACAAGATAGATTTCACCTACAAGGCTTGAGGAAGCCAAGCAGAGAGACAAATCTATGAGAACCAAGAGAGTTGCAAAGAGTGTTGTAGGAACTTGAGAGCTTGAGGTTGTTGTAGAAAGATGTAGAGAGCTATGTAAGTTTGAGAAGACAATGTCTAAGAAAGGAGAAGAGAGTTCAAGATAGAACCCAAGAAGAGCAAATTGATTGAAAAGACCGCTTTTAAAGAGAGAATAGGAGGGAAAAGAAGGTTCTCGAGTTGTTACAAGGTGTCCCAAGCTACTACCACTGATAATTTAGTTTTTGAAAAGTGGCAAGGAATTCAAAAAATGACTGTTTGAATGTTGAAATGTCATAGGATGCTAGCATGTCATGCAAATGTTTGCACGCCATGCTAGTGTGTAAACAAATCACACTACAAAACAACGAGAATGAGAAAAGAACAAGGTTTGATGCAAAGCTGATGCACAAAGGGTAGCTACTGAAAAGGGATCTTGAGCATCCTAAGAGGAAAAAGGATGATGCAGGGGCTAAAATGAGCCTACACAAGTTCTAAGGGAGTGGACACTAAAGTGGATATAAAAATGTATCTAGTCCAAGGGAAAATGCGAGCATGGAAATAGTATCCTGAACCCATGGTTTAAAAATTCGTAAATCATAAGGAGGCTTTTCATTATTTTTGAATAAGTTACTATTACTATCCTGAACTATTTTAATTTTAAAATTATTTTTCTCCCCTTCATTGACTGCTTCATAATCACTATCAAGCTTTTCTAGGTCAATTTCGATGTTTCCAAATTCTTCGGTTGTAAACCCCAACACGTTTCCAAATTCTTTTGTAGTGATGGATAACATTTCTTATTTGCTATCTTTATTAACAATTACTCTTTTGTTATCATCATAATTGTGGGCGTAGACCATGATAAATTTTTGACAAGGGAAAACCTCATGTAACATCATGTGCCCTAATTCAATTACCCACTATGCAGTGACACTATTAATTGGCATTGTTTGACTATTTTTAATTTTCATTTTCTTTGCAACTTATTCTCACATGAAAATCTAAGTTCTAAGGTAAGCCTACCATAGATTTTAGGGTCATAAATATCATGGTATTCATTTGTGAAACTTGGGGTTTTAAGCACTCGAGCATAATCTATTTTTCTATTTGATTTTGCTTTTCCTTTCCCAAAAATTGGTTTGGTAGTGGTGGTAGACATGCTTGTATAGTGTGAAGTTCCTCTTAAGTCCTTAATTTTTCTTAAGTATCTCAAGTTCTCAACCCTAAACAAAAAGTTTGAAAGATTAAGAATTTAAGAAATGATGAAACATAGGATTTCTATCTTTCACTTACCCAAATTTTGATTCTTGAAAAGATTAATACAAAGACATTGATAGGTGTGGACTAGCTGTGTTGGAACCCATAATTTCCCTAATGCACTACAATGAGAAATCTCCCTATGTGCTGACCCTCTCACTTAAAAATAAAATCACTTAGCAATAGAAAGTTCACTTATTTTTTTATTTTTCTCAAATATTAAAGTGAAAGAAATGTGTTACCTATGGATTACACAATTAGTACATTACAATTCTATACATACACTTAGAAATAAATTCAACAACTATCCTGCATTTCTACACCTTTTATTAATTGATCACTTTCAACAAGAGGTGACATCATTCAAATGTTCCCTTTCAAATAAATTCTCAACCGTTGATCTTTGTAAATCTAACGGTTATAGGCTGATTCTAGAGGTTTGAGTTTGCAAGCTTAACACTCTGTGCATTTCATTCTAGAATTCAAATATAGCCACCCATCAGGCGTTCATCGAACGATCAAGTAACTTATGATATAAACATGTTTAAAAGTTTTTTTAAACTTTAAGTGTGCTAGGATACAAAATTCTCATGAGATTTTGCCATGTGTCATCATTTTGTTGCTTACAATACCAGCCTTCAATAGAAAACCCATTGGAGGCATCGAGATGAGTCCACATGTCCTTATTTTGTAGTTCTTCGAGTCACATATAGATCTTCTTGATTCATCTCATAGACCTATGAAATTTTCCACGTGTCATCATTTCGTTGCTCACATTCCTAGCCTTAGATAGAAAACCCATTGGAGACATTGAGATGATTCCAAGTGTCCTTATTATGCGGTTTTTTGAGTCACATAGATCTTCTTGAATCATCCCATGGACCCACAAAATCCCTTTAAAAAGCATGACATTGACACTTATCCGCTTTTCGTGGTTCCACGACAATTAACTTAACTTTTATAAAACTATCCACAAACCCACACAATCATGCGAAAAGGTAACCACTAAGAAAGAGTCAAGTGTCAACCTTTATGTAGTTTCGCAGGTGTTCCATTCCTTAATGAAATACTTAGTGTGGGTTAGAAAAAAGACATAATAAGCGATGTGAACCATATATTAAGTGCGGGCACTTAAGCCATTTAATTAAGCACATGCAAAATATTCGTCTTGAGTGAGTGCTAGGAGAGAATCAAGGGGACAATAACTTAACATTGCAAAGGACTAAATAAAATGACTAATGACATCGAGAACCAGGGGAATAGGTCAACGGAAAATTAAAAATAAAGTGTAGGGTATTTTAGGGATTTTGAACCTAAATTCACATATAAACTTAAAACAACATTTTAGTAAAGTGCAAACCCTAGCAAGAGTGTTGTTTAATGGTAAACTTGTTTCCATTTAATGGTAAAAGCCTCCAAAATATCATGTAAAAGGATAAAGCCTCCAAAATATCATGTAAAAGGCTAAAGCCTCCAAAATATTATGTAAAAGGCTAAATCCTCCAAAATTTCACTTATCACATAAAAGCCAAATAAATATTGATTTGACAACATTCTATTTCCATTTTTAGTGTTTTTTGTCAATTTGATGGCAACTTGCTTTTTTCATTTGTATTGCTTTATGTTTTAAATTTGCATGCAAATATTTCATAAATAGATAATACTTAATTTCTTGAAGGAAAAATAGATTTGTCCAAGTTTATTTCATTCCATTATTTAGCACTTATTATTTGTTTAATGTAGCTGCATGCAACTAGAAATTTTAAATTGCAGCCTATCCATACACAAACACATACTCTGTAACATATTAACATGCATATAGTTTTCTATTGATGTAATCCTTGAACCTCATTTAGGTGCAAGTGCTAGTAACACTAATTCTAATTACTTGTAATTTGAATAGACACTGAACACACAAAATAATTATTTACTATAAATGAATAACAAGGAATAACACAACCATTTATTTTATTATAATTGAAAATTACAATGTTACATAGCTTTTTAAAGATGTCAAGTAGATCATGCAATCTCTTGTATAGATGACACATGTTAGTTTACATTAGACACAATTGATTCCAAGCTGGTAGTGGTGTTATGGGATGCAAATCATATTCTCAAACCACGAGGCTTGTCAACCATGCTTGGGATCTTAGGATTACACATGATAGCTCCAAGCCACCACTATGGTTCTAAATTTATAAACAAAATTTACCCTAGTTCTGCATCCCACTATGGTGAAGAATGAGCTGATAGTTAAAATATTTAATACAAAATATATTTTATAATATGCTCAATTTGACCCACCAGAACAACCCAAAATGACTTCAAAAATCCATAGGGCTTGCCTACCATGCTGGGAAAAGGGGAGAAATGAATATATAATATGTACCTATCTTGGTTACCAATTCAAGTTATGCAGAAGATAAGGGGTATAAATATCATCCCACCTTCGGGCAACTCCAAGGCTCTAGGATAGCACAAAATGAATTTGAAAGTCCATTGTTCCTCTTTGAGGGCCTCTGTCAAAATGGAGTATGAGAAGTTGACAGATTTCAATGCAAACAAGATTAAAATACTTATGTGGTAAAATTCTTTGTGAAATCACTTATCTCCATTAGAGCTCCTCATCCTCATTCAAACCTTGGCTTAAGGGCCAGGTGAACCAGATCACCTTCTTTCCAATTCCATCCATTCTGAACTTGAAGGAAATGGGTCTCTCCTTTACTCTATAACTATATAACTAAAGGCAGGAATCTAGAGTATCCCCAATAATACCACAACATCATCTTATTCCTTATTAACCTTGCAAAATGAAAACACTAATTAGAATTAAAAATATTGCACTAAAAAGTAAAGCCATTTTATGGAATTTTGAGAATGACTTTAGTTGATCTCACCATCCCTATTTATGGGCCATTTATGAGCTCACCATCCCTATTTACTCATGAGTTGTGTGAGGTGTAATTATTTTTTGTGCTAACCAAGTAACCAACTTTAATCATGTGAGAGCCACTTACACTTACAATGTTTATTTTGATTGATATCTGGCTACATGCAGACTATACCTCAAGCTAACAAGCACACCACTCAAACCATATGAAATATGTTACAAATATTATTTTGATTGATAACTGGATTCATGACATCATCATGTATAATACATCGTGCAATTTTCAATATCAAGTTATCAAATTGCTCACTTCAGATGTACGTTTGGTATCAATCCACAGTTTTGCAACCATATTTTCTTCAATGAATAATAATCCTATGGAATTGTGGAAATCAATAAAAAGAAAACACGTGCCATACTTTCTGCCATTTTCAATATCAAGTTATCAAATCAATCATTTTGCTCGCTTCAGAATAGAATAACTTAATTGTGAATATTTTAAAGATTTCCTAGGTACATATGGCATTAATCCATGGTTTTGTAACCACATTTTCTTCAATGAACAATAATCCTAAGGAATTGCAGAAATCAATAAAAAGAAAATGACAAGATAATTATTGAATTATTACATTAAATAACATAGAATAAAGATGTAATAATATAACACTAATTTTAATAGAAATTATGACTGACGGATCAATCAATAGACACTAAACTAGGAATCCATTAAAACTTAACTTGTTGAACTATGAAATCTTCATAAACATCTATTCTAATCCATTGAAACTTATCCTATTTGGGGAGTGGTGTCACATTGATGTGGAATGGCGACCCTTTCCCAATCCCGTGGATAATGAGCCTATTCTGATCGATTCTATTGAAGAGAATTGACTAAATATTAGATAGATGTGTGATGAAACATTATTTAAATGATAAAGTAACAAGATGCAAGCTATTTTAACATGATTTATGCTAAGATGATCAAGATGTGGGTGAGTGCAAAGCTAATCTAAATCGATTTTAAGCTAAAAATATTGAAACCCTAATTACACAATACTAAATGGATGCATTTATGTTATCATGGAAACCACTAATGGAAGCTAAGCTAATATGATGATGTTAAAATAAGCTAGAATTATGCTAAATATGAGTGCAAGATGCAAGTGATTTTAACAACATGAGTTTACTCTAAAAAAGATGGATCCATTTGTCTCAGAATACTAACCTATTTATAGGAGGACAAATGAGAAATGGAGGGTTGAGATCAAAAAGGTCAATCAATGGCCAAGGATAGAAGAATTTGGAGGCATGGATCATGGATTCTCATCAATAGATGAGAATCAATGATCACATAAAGGGAAAAGAATCAAGGATTGCTATTCAACAAACAAGCACACAACGCTGTGAAGAAGTCTTGTAAAGTTAACTTGCACATGAAGTCTCTAAGTTTGTTATGAAGAGAATATTAACTTTTTTTCAAATGAGTGTGAGGGAGAATATTTAACAAGGAATATTATTCTCATGGAGTGAAATTAGATGTTAGCAAATTAAATAAAAGTTTAATTGTGCAAGGGGGAAGAGGAATATTCATGGGGAATATTCCTTTTTGGAAAAAATATTCCTTGGAGGTGGGGAGATAGATTAATTAGTAATTGATAATTAAACAAATGTTTAGTATGCAATTAGAGCTTCATGATATTCATTAAATAAAGTGATTTAATGAAAAAGGGGAAAGTGATATGATATTTAATTAAATAACTTAGGGTTATTTAATTAAATAAGAGGACTTAGGGATTTAAATTAAATAACTTGATGTATTTAATTTAACGAGACAAAGTGTTAGCATGAAAAGGGGGCAAATTAACTTGATTAGATTAATTAGGTTAATAGATAAAAATGATATAATTAATTAAATAGCTAGGAAAATTTAATCAATTAAGCGAAAAGAGGATGGGTTTGAGGATGAGGCGGTGTTAGTATACCTGATTCAAGTGTATGATATCATTCAAGATATTTTTATGTGTCTACAGAAATAATATAAATATATACATGCCATTATATCTTTGATAATGTAGCACATATAAAGGTTCTTGCAAAATGCACATAATAAAGTTACTGGGTAATACAATCCTACTAGTAGCAGAATGCAATATTCACATAGATTTATCAAAATTTCTTCACATACATTTATCAAAATTATGACAAAACTTCATTCCTTAGAAAATCATATCCCACGTTGACCAGTTGACGATGTCCCAATAAAGTGACATTGCAAAAATTTGACACAAAAGGATGCTAAGTTACAACGGCTCCTTCATTTAAGAAGTGTGGAATATCCCTTAGTATAGGGATTCCCACTCCAATGTGTACAACAACCAAAATATCTCCTAGGCCTCCTAGATAATCATGTTGAACCATCAAACTCACTAGGAACAACACATCAACCTACGAAACTCCAATGTCTAGTAAAGAAGCCACGAATCATGAAGAAATATCAGTATTCACCCAATATCTATCTACAACTTCTAAAAATTCAAAGTCCAACACCATCTTGATAAAGACTACAGTCCATCTATTGTGTATCCTAATTTTTTTTGTAAGTCTTTGGGTCTTTGGCTAGTAATTGCTCCTAGGAAGGTTAATTATTGTTGAGGATTGGTTAGACAAATTGGTGTATCAAATTCCATAATGATTTTTGAACCAGAGCGTTAACCAAGATTATGATGAAATTCATCGGTAATTCCAGCCGAATTTATAGAAAATTTTGGACCTTGGTTCTACATCCCACTATGGTGAAGTATGAGCTAAGAGTTAAAACATTTAATACAAAAGATATTGGAAAATCTAATCAAGGATTTTCATCTTGCTATCTTACATAGATTTACATGTTTTAAATTTAATTTTATCAAAAGAGTAATTAAATTTAATTGAAAAGGTGAGCCAAATTGCCAATTGTTGCATTTGCACTTCGTCAGAACATGGGAGAGCCATTGCATTTATGTTTTTTGGATTGATTTGGAAGCTTGCCTTCAGGTAGAGTACTTCGAAGCATTGAAATAGAGAATTAAATGGATTGTTGTAGCTTAATCATTATAAATATCCACTAATAAGTCACAATAAATTTCACTCACTTATGATCATAACTTATAAATATGTTAAAAATTCGTCCATCAAACGATGAAATATTTTTGTACATTAACTTTAATTTTCTTAGTATATTAACGTTATATTAACTTATTAAATAATAATATTTTTGGGAAGTATATTACAATTTTTATTTGCATACCAATTTCTTGAAAATTAAGAGTAATATTAAATATATATGCCAAAGAAGTAAACAAATGAATCATATAAAAATTATAAATATATTTTTAGTCTTAAAAACCACTTTTTTATATTGAACAAAGCAAAAATAATTTACAAGAATGGAGCTATGAAAAAAAATTAAGTAGTTGAAGTACATAGCTAGCCAAAAAGGCACCAACCGTGACAAAAAACCAACCATGGGTGGGTGCAAAAAGATGGGGGCCAAAAAGTGGCCAACTTTTTTAATTTTTTTTTGAAAAACCATAACACAAGCGTGTTATAACATGCTCGCATTATGACTTGGTGTGACTAAGACTGAGGCTCAGTCACATTGAAGCTATAAAACGCTTGCGTTATAACGTGAGTGCATTATGTCACATTATAAGGAAACAAAGTAAAGTCAATTCATTATTTCACTGTGCTTTTTTCCCATCCATAGCCTACAAACCCTTCCCAAGCATGCTCACATTATTGAGAGCGAAATATTTTCCAATTTCTTCACCAATTCTTTGCCAATTATTTGCTAGAATGTCGCCATGTCGATGGGGAGCTCAAAGGTATATGTTTTTATTTTTTATTTTTTATAAATATGTTATTAAACAGGAAGATTTAATATGTTTTTAATGTTAATTTCTTTAATTTTTAGCAGTTGATGACCCACCTCCTTCTCCACCTAATGAACAAACACCTGATGAAAAAGCACCCCAACAAACTCCTCCAACAATTCCTCAAAATCCTCCTAGAACTCAACAAAAGTTAATGGGGGAAAATGAAAATAACAAAAAACAAATTGAGGAGTTAATTGGGGTTGAAAGATCCTACAAGTTCAACCTCGCAAAGAACCACACACACAATCACTTGAAGCTATGTTAACACATGTAGATTCATTTAGCAAGCAATTAAGTGGTTGGGTGGAGAAGAGACATGAGTATAAAGAATATTATGTAGATAAACTATCCTATTATAGACACCTAAATTTGACCACTTACATTTGGTCAAATTTATCCCTTTTCATCTAAATATCCTCTTATTTGCATTAATTTTAAGTAATATTACCATTATTTAATTAATACCCCTGAAGTCCTCTAAATCCCTAAGGTATTTAGTTTAAATAATTAAATACCTTACCCCTTTATGCCTTTCCTCCAAGGAATTAAATAAATAATCCATTTATTTAATTCCCTTTATCTTCCATCCACCATAATCTTCACCTAATTCTCATCCACCTCATAATCCCATTATTAGGGGTGTGCACATTCTTAATCCATGATTAGGATGTGTCACATCCTCCAACTTTTGCAAGTTTTCCTCTTAATCCTCATTAGTCACCTAACCATCTTCTAATCATTGATTAGCTAGTCTAATCAACCCTTTAGTCAAATCTCTCCATCTCCCAAAGAATTTTTAATTCCTTTCTGTCTTTCCAAGGTCCTCATGGAATTTTTAATTCCATTTACAATCCCCATGTCCTTCCCAATGGAATTTTAAATTCCTTTTTATTCATCCAAGGTTTCTAAGGAGTTTTTTATTCCTTTTATCATCCCCATGCACATTAAAAAATAATTTTTAATTCCTTTGGTCAACTCTTTGATCTCAACCCTTGATCTCTTGTCCTCTTTCAATCTCCACTGTCCATTTGATCTCCCTTGTTTAAATGACTAACACTTAGCCATTTTGGAACCCTAAGCATTCAACCACACTCTCTACCAAGCTCTCTCATTCTCCAACAACCCTAATCATCTCTCAAGCTTTCACACCATCTCCATAGCCAAACCCTTGCATCCATAGCCTTTTTCATCCATCCTTGCATCCAAATCAAGCAAAATAAAGTCGTTATGCTGCCAAAATCGATCTAGGAGCACATAATCTAACGAATCAACAAGGCCAACCAACTGATCGACTTGGACAAGGTAAAACATTCTATTTTGCTTTATTTTGTTCAAGTTTAACTCAACTTATCTTGAGGTGTTTTTGTTTTTCCCTTGCTTGCATTCATTTTCATTTTGCATTTTAGACTAGGAGAAAAAATGTCAAGCATCACCACCTACGCCAAACAAGTCAAAAATGAAAAAATTATAAAATTTGACTTGTGTTCCCTTTTCACAAAGCCACAAACAAATCAACCTCTACACCCTACAAGCAAGAGGTTCCCTATCCATCGGTGCAACCACCAAGGGATAAACAACCATTTTTGGCAAAGGTGGTGGATGGGTTTTGACCATCCTCTATGCAATAATAATGATGTCTCACAATATTTTTTGAGGAAACTCTACTATGAGTTTGTCCTCAATAAAGTGCCAAACTATTTTGATATGTGGGACTTCTAGGGTAGGTAATTTGCACAGATAGACCAAAATATCTTGATCCACAGTACAATAAGATGAGCACCTTCACTGCACTATCATCTTTATGAGCACATGGCTATCTCTTCCATTTTGAAGGAGAGTGTTGAGGTCGAGACTCTAAATTTTATTAGTTCTTTGACCCAAAGTATCATAGAGCATTCTAGTCTTGCAGTACAACATGAGCTGGGGGAGACTTCGAGGGGTAGGGTTCCACCCATAATTTTAGGCTTGTGGTTCACCCCAAGTGGTTATGATCCTTACGGATAGTCGTGGAGGCGGTACAAGCTGTCCGTGGAAGCCGACCGCTTAGTGATGGTAGATGCCCCTCTTGAATGAGGCTTTTGGCCTTGATACTCAAGTAAATTTTAGCAAGTTCATTGAATTTAATTTATTAAATCATTTTTGAAATACTTCTTATGATCCCACGGATAATAGGGAGGCGGTGTACAAGCCAAATTTGTACTGACTAGTTAGTGATGATAGATGCCCTCCCAAATGAGGCTTGGCCTTGATACTCAAGCAAATGTTAGCAAGTTCATTAAATTTAATTTATTAAATCATTTTTGAAATACAAGATTAACTAATTTAATTTAATGATTGCAATGAAATTTTAGGGTCATAGCGTTCACTTAGTTTTCAGTAGTCCTCCACCTCTGTATTACGCTACGACATGTACTACCGAGGTATGTAACTAGTAAAAAATTATAAATATTACATGTGAATACCATTGTTATATGAATGGTATTCTAATATCTGATTTTGGATGTTGAATAGGTTAATCTTGGGGATTTCACCATGAGACCACATTTCTTCGAGGCATTTTTTCAAACAAATCATTGCCTTCTCTATGAGCTACCACATTTTCCATACATGTCTACTAAAGCATTTTATCAATAGTTCACTTCCTTGATGCTATGGCTAAAGGCCTAAAACATGTGCTTTCAAACAAAGTATGGATGCTTGGAAAAAATCTATCAAAGCATAATAGTAAGTAATAACATAGACAAGGTGGTGAGTTGTTTGAAAAAATGCATCAAAGACATGTGGTCTCATGGTGATGGACATCACCATGAGACCACATGTCTTTGATGCATTTTTTCAAACAACTCACCACCTTGTCTATTCTACCACATTTTCCACACATGTCTTCCAAATTATTTTATCAAACAATTAACTTCATTGCTACTATGGCTAAATGCCTAACACATGTGCTTTCAAACAAACTATGGATGCTTGGAAAAAATCTATCAAGGCATAATAGTAAGCAATAAAATAGACAAGGAAATATGTTGGTTGGAAAAATTCCTTGAAGAAATGTGGTCTCATGGTAATGTCCATCACCATGAGACCACATTTCTTCGAATCATTTTTTCAAACAAATCATTTCCTTGTCTATGCTACAATATTTTCCATACATGTCTAGCAAAGCATTTTATCAAAGTATACTCAATTTTTTTTCAAACAATTCACTACCTTGTCTATGCTACCACATTTTTCATACATGTCTACCAAAGGACTCAATATTTTGTTGACTATCCCATACATTATAAACCATGACCTGCATCAATTTTCTAGTTTTTCGTAATTGAATAATGTTGTTTTATTTTCAAATGATGTAGGCGGAGACACCTCCTGATGTTCATATGGCAATGGAGCATGGTGTGTCTTCTGCAATTGACAACTCGATGCCTTTGACTTTGGAACACCATAGCCTGGATGATTTTTATAGGAATTTGGAACACCATAGCCTGAGCATGCAGATGTTCCAATTGAGGAGAGAGATCATCTGGCGACAGTAAGTGAATATTTTGTTAAATATTTCATTTTTTATAATGTAATTTCTATATATTAATGTCTTTACTTTTTATTGTAGCAGTTGAAGCTTGATTGGGAACTAAATAGGAGGAGTAGCCCTTGAGTTCAAATTAGACTAGTGTCATATGCACTCCATCCCCCCAATGAACAAAGGCTGCCTGTATGTTTTCTTCACCCGGAGGGCAATGAATTTTGATTGGGGTCCTTTTTTGTATGCATATGTGGCATTTTTGGACATATTTTGTATTGCATATACTTGAAATTATATGCCTATATGACATTATTGTAAACCTATATGGCTATTTTGTATATATTTTATACTTATATCGACATATATTGATGTATGCATAAATGGCTATTTGGTTAATACACATATTTTTAATTGATGGTGTCCATATTTGCATTATAAATCCACACTTCCATAGATATTTGTAGATAGTTTACTTCAAATATTTAAAATCCAAGTGTTTTCCATGCACTCTTCTTTTATATAATTGTAAATATATAATAAAGTCTGAACATTATTCTCTTGTAAGATTATTGAACATTAAATCAATCACACGAATATAGTAATGATTCATTCTTCATGTGCTTCACGGAGGAAATTCATGTGTATGCTTCATGCTTCATTCTTTATATCATTGAGGAAGACATCTTCCATTCCATGTGTATACTTCATGCTACCATCCACTTGTATGCTTCATGATTCTTGTGTATACTTCATGTGTTCATGTGTATGATTCATGTTTCGTGTGATTACTTCATGCTTTCACATGTATGCTTCATGCTTCCTATGTAGACTTCATGTCTTACGTGTATTCACATGTATGTTTCATGCTTCCTATGTATACTTCACGTATTACATGTATTCACGTGTATGCCCCATACTTCGTGTATTAGGTATATATTATTTTTCTTCATGACCGGATGTATCTTTAACAAGATTACTCCATGTGTATTAAAAACATTGTTTGTTGAAATGTTTTCTAGGTTGATAAGCACTACCATAAAAGGGAGAGCACTCTATCGTTGAGAAAGACATCTGTAACATCCTTGAAGATTTCAATTAAGAATACAACCTTAGGCAAAAAAATTGTGACCCTTCAAGTAGGAAAGACTATGAACATTTTATAATGAAGGGAGGTGACCATGCCTAGCATAGATGTTTCCAACTGGATGTGTTGGTGCTAACGGTTTGTCCCCACAAAGAAGAAAACAAAAATAGCCTATCTTGTAACTTTACACTACATGCATCTGATGTTTTTAGAGCATCAAAAAAACTTTCACCATGGGAAAATGACTTGGAGCTATCAAAAATTGATAGAGGTTATTGTAGAGGGGCCCTATGTGATCTGGTAACATCAAACAAAATGTTTCTAAGTGACATGGGTTTTGAGTAACCACTCGTCAAAGTTTGCTGCCCTTTTGCACTTTGGTCTCTTAAGAGACTTTGCTGGTACAATGTAGCTTGGAATGTTTTGACATGTTTGGTTGCAAAACATGACCTTTCCTAGCGTAAACCTACCCATCCAGATATGTTGGAACTGTCTATTTGGTCAGACGACGAAAATAATGAAAGTTACACCACTTTGCAACTTTGCACTACATGCAACTAACACTTTTTCCATCAACTGAAAACTCTTCACCATGGGAAAAAAATTCAGATCTATCAAAAACCAAGAGAGGTTATTATTGAGGGGCCCTACATGATCTCATAGCATCAAACAAAATCTTTCTAAGTGACATGGTTTTGGATTAATCGCTCGTGAAAATTTGTTGCCCTTTTGCAATTTGGTCTCTTAAGAGACTTCGCTGGTACACTATAGCTCAGATTGTTCCAACATGTTTGGGTGAAAAATAGGACCTTTCCTAGCATAAACCTACCCATTTAGAGGTGTTGGAATTGTCAATTTGGTTAGACAACGAACAAAATGAAAGTTACACACTTTGCAACTTTGCACTACATGTAATCTATGCTTTTTCCATCAACTGGAAACTCTTCACCACGGGAAAATGACTCGGAGCTATAAAAAATAGAGAGAGTTTATTGTAGAGGGGCCCTATGTGATCTCGTAGCATCAGACGAAATCTTTCTAAGTGACACAGTTTCAGAGTAATCACTCGTCAAAGTTATTTGCCCTTTTGCACTTTGGTCTCTTAAGAGATTTCACTGGTACAATGTAGCTCAGACTATTCTGACATGTTTGGGTGTGAAACAAGACCTTTCCTAGCATAAACCTAGCCATCCAGATGCATTGAAATTGTTGGTTTGGTCAGATGACAAATAGAACAAAAGTTACACCACTTTGAAACTTTGCACTACATGTGACTGATGCTTTTTCCACCAACTAAAAACTCTTCACCACAGGAAAAATACTTAGATCTATCAAAAAATGAAAGAGGTTATTGTAGAGGCGCCCTATGTGATCCTATAGAATTAGATGGAATTTTTCTAAAAGACATGGTTTTGGAGTAATCGATCATCAAAGTTTTCTACCCTTTTGCACTTTGGTCTCTTAAGAGACTTCACCAGTACAATGTAGCTCAAAATGTTCTAACATGTTTGGGTGTGAAACTAGACCTTTCCTAGAGTAAACCTACCCATCTAGACATGGTGGAATTTTTAGTTTTTCCAAACAATGAATATAAGAAAGTTACACCACTTTGCAACTTTGCACTACATGCAATTTTTCCATCAATTGAAAACTCTTCACCATGGGCAATCAACTCAGAGATATCAAAAAATTAGAGAGGTTATTGTAGAGGGGATCTACTTGATCTTGTACCATCAAACAAAATGTTTCTAAGTTACATGTTTTCAAAGTAATCACTTGTCAAATTTTGCTGCCCTTTTGCACTTTGGTCTCTTACGAGATTTCACTGGTACAATGTAGCTCAAACTGTTTTGACATGTTTGAGTGTGAAATAGGACCTTACCTAGCATAAACCTACCCATTCAAATGTGTTGGAACTATCAGTTTGGTTAGAAAATGAACAAAGAAGAATCTACACATGCACCTCCCTTTGTTTCTCGAGAGCACGAAGAATCTCTTCATTCAATACGTTATCTATCTCATTCATTTTGGTCTGCTTCTTTTTCAAGTGTTTTTAGAGAAAACTAACCTCCTTTTCATTGATGATAAAATCTTCTTCGTATCTTTTAATTCCATTTCTAAGTGGTTAATTTTAGTCTTCAGTTGTTTTGTTTCAATTTCAACACTTCCAACTATTGCTTTTGCATCTCATTTTTTACCATGCACACATTTTTCCTCATCTCTAATGCTCTTGCCTATTAACATCCCCTAGTATTCCTTTTCATGATCTTCTAACTTTTTTTTCATATCTTTTACTTTGAGCTTTAGATCAGTTGCTCTGTCATCAAAGCTTCTTCCTTATCATCTATTTCCAGTTATCTTTTCTCCATGGAAGTCTTAAGTTTAAGAATATTTGACTTCATTTGTTTAAATCCACCTATAGCAACATCTCTCACTTTCTTTGTCTGCAAAAATTCTTACCAAATACAAAATCTCTTGAGGTTTTCCACTTCTCCATTTCCATTTTCCCATTTGACATACTACACAGGAACCTTCCTTGAAAATTATTGAGAGCAAGAAGAATCTCTTCATTCAATACATTATCTATCTCATTCACTTTATTTTGCTTCTTTTCAAGTGTTTTTAGAGCAAATTCCTTTTTATTCCATACATTCTAGTACTTGATACCTCCAATTTTTCCTTGTCATTTCCCATTGCACATACTATACACACACCTTCCTCAACTTCTCAAGAGTAGATTCCTTCTTTCATTTCATGCATTCTACTAATTGTACCTCTAGTTATGCATAGTAAAAAGAAAATAAATAAAAAAGAAAATATTTTCTTCCCTATCATAGAAAGTGCATGCAATCTTATTCTATCATGCATATATTAGTCTATCCACCATGTAATTCATAATTAGAAGACCTTAAAAAGGTCCAAAGGTCGTAGATAAAGAAAACATCATAAAACTATTGACAAAAGAAAATGGAAAGTAACAACTAAGTCTCAAAAATAAAAACTCAAGGCATGCATGTCTTATTAAAGATCATAAGGGCATTGGATTATTGTAGATTAAGAGATCATGAATCAACCTTTTGAACAAAAAACTTCATAGATATTCATCCTATTTCTAAACATGAATTCAAAACCAATAATTAGAAGAATGAAACTTTAAAAGTTAAAATTGCATGCTTACAATAGTCAATAAACAACTTCAAGAGATATGCATGATAGAAACAAAACCAGCTGAAAGTTTAAGAATTTCCTTTTTCCCAAGCATATCTGAGTAGAAAGACATTGATATACCTTCCAAATTCTCCAATGAAAATTTTACTTAATATTTGTCACAAACTTGTTCTGGAGCTACTATTAGCAATAACACTTGTTGGGCAATGGTTAAGGCCATCCGAAGTATAAGAATGATCTACTAAATTATAGGATAGATGCAAGAAGGCCGAATATAATCTAGGGCATGCTAGTAGATCATGTTAATACTTCATATTCATGTAATCTAATGCACCAAAGGTACTATTGCTAGTATGTTCTCTTTCCCTTAAATAAATTTGAACCTAAGGGCTCTATAAATAAATTTAAATCTAATTCTAAAATTCAACTTTGGTTATTGACATGATCAACAAATAGAACTCTTAACCCTATAAAAGGTTTGGGGTTGAGATCGGCCTCGCTTAGAGCTAATAGAACTACAATAAGATTTACCTTTGTTATAGTTTTTCGCCATAGTCTGATTGTCATGGTGCATGTTTCGATTTTTGTTGTTGCAATTTGTAGCTTGCAAGGACTGTGGATGACTCTTTTGAACATGCTCTTGCACCATCATGCTCTCCCTTTCCATGCCTGACCTTGTAAAAGTTCTACATATGATGAACACCTATAATAACATGCATCCTACTCAACCAATAGAACATTCGCCAGTTCTTGAATTGTGATGCACAACTATCCGACCATATTATGTGCTAACTATATGATATGCCCCTCCTAGCCAAATTATGGTAGAACAACTGAAAGCAACCTTGCACGAACTCTATAGAATTTGTGCGATCATCATTGATGTAAAAGTGGTACTCCCTCAATACCTTCCTATTATCCTCTGTACTATCATCTACATGAATGAATGCTATGTGTACAAATATAGAAACTTGTGTGGAGTTGCAATATTGTGATTGCACCTCACATTGTGGTTGTAGATTGTAGTTCTCTACAAATTCGATGATTGAAAAAATGCTACCAAGTGGAAAGGTGTCCTTGCATAAATTGAATTTCAAGTCCAACCATCAATCTCTATGGGTATGCCTTGCATAGTGATACACTATACTATCACGAAATGTAGACATAAACTAATACTAATAAGTAGGAGGTATTTTCCATAGCATGCCAAATTATGATATTTCTATCAGCATTCAACAGTGTAGTTTTCGAGTCAAACTCATTGACCCATGTTTCATGAGTAGTGGTTCACAAGAACCCATATCTCATGATAATGAATGGTCCACTTAGCACTCATTGCATCTAGGTGATGCTCACAAAGGTGAAGCACTGGGCCATCCGGGGATGGAAACTACACAGTTGAATCCTGATAGCAATATCATAATAAACTGATACACTGGAATCTTTTGAATAACCAAATCACACATTTTTGCTTCTTTACCATCTTTTGTATTGTAGGCCATTGTTTTATACTTACCGAACTCTACTAGTTTGTTTCCAACCACATGTGTGCTTTCCATATATTCACATATTGGCATACGTTGCAAGCCACCACAATGCTAACATCTGTCATCCAAGCATAATTTCCTATAGAATATTTGACCTTATTCTTCACAAGTGAGTGATGATGTACTTTCAATTTGAGATGTGGTATATGGTGTCCCTCCACCTTGACTTGTGATAGAGGACATGTATCCAACAATGATATTCAATTTTCTCATAGCATGAAGGTTTTTCATTCGCTCCCTTTGTGCTGCCAATTGTATATCTCTCGTTGATGGTTGAGGTTCCTCTTCAATTGGCATGTATTCGACAATCATGTCCAATTTCCTCTTTTAACGAAGTTCCCTCATACCTTGTGCTTTCTTTGTATTCTTAGCTTCTTTCTCTTCCCGTGTTGGTTTAATCCTTGAAAGTTTCCTTGGCATGACGAAGAATTTTATTTGTAGCATGATATAAAGAAAATTATTAGTTCCTAAAAATTGAAAGACATTACAAACTTTCAATAAAATACAATTGAAAAGTGTAAATCCAAATTCCACAACTTATGTCAACATCCTACCTTTGGAACAAGGTATGTGCAACAATCAAATCATTGAGAGAAAAGGGGATTTTTGTCAAATGTTATTATTGCAACTCCCTTGGAATACATGTATGAGAAATGTGGAAGCATGGACAAGGAATGTGAATTGTTTGACAAAATGCATCAAAGAAATATGTCATGGATTGAAATTATTGCAGGATATGCACAAAATGGAAAATGTATGGAAAATGTGGTAATATAGACAAGGTAGTGAGTTGTTTGAAAAAATTCCTCAAAGAAATGGGGTCTCACGGTGTACATCACCGTGAGACCCCATTTATTTGAGGAATTTTTTCAAACAACTCACTACCTTGTCTATGCTACCACATTGAAAAGGTAGTGAGTTGTTTGAAAAAATGCCTCAAATAAATGGGGTCTCAGGATGATGTACAATGTCAATGCAGTAGCATAGACAAGGTAGTGAGCTCGCTACCTTGTTAATGTGGTAGTATAGACAATGTAGTGAGCTACCTTGTCAATGCAAGGTAGTGAGTTGTTTGAAAAAATTCCTCAAAGAAATGGGGTCTCACGGTGATGTACATCACCGTGAGACCCCATTTCTTTGAGGCATTTTTTCAAAAAATTACTACCTTTTATATGCTTTGATAGATTTTTTCCATGCATCCATAGCTTGGTCAAAAGCACATGTTTTAGGATTTTAGCCATAGCAGCAAGGGGACCTTGGAATGGGGTATGACATCTATCAAAACATAAAAGGGGGGATTTTCATGTGTGTTATGGTTGAAATTATCTTAGTAGACACATGTGAAATGTGGATGCATAGACAAGGCACATGAACTATTTAAAAAAATGCCTCAATGGAAAATGTATGGAAAATTTGGTAGCATAGACAAGGAAATGAGCTATACGTCACCATGAGACCACATTTCTTTGAGGCATTTTTTCAAACAACGCATTGCCTTGTCTATGTTGTTTGATAAAATGCTTTGGTAGACATGTTTAGACAAGGCACATGAATTGTTTGACAAAATGCCTCAATGAGATATGTCCTCGTGGCTACAATGATTGCAGGGTATGCAAAAAATGGATTTTTTGAAAAGGATTTAGAAAATTTTAAACAAATACAATTTCTAGGTGAAAAACCAAATTCTAAAGCATTTTCCAACATCCCCCATGCCTATACCAAAATGGAAGCTATGGAAACGGGTATGAACATCCATAAAAAAAGGATTGAGAAATGGTGTATTATATTGCATAGTTATAAATACTCTCATAAATGTGTATAAAAAATGTGGAAGCATACACAAGGTAGGTCAATTGTTTAAAAAAATGCTTAAAAGAGATGTGGTCTCATGGACCACAATGATTACAAGATTTGCACAAAGTGGATTTGTTGAAAAGTCTTTCGAAAATTCCAAGAAAATGTAATTGGCAAGTGTAAATAATTGTGTAGTTTAAAATGTTCCAAGAGGGGCTAAGGTTATAATGAGAAACAAACAATGATGAACATGGAATATGCATAATAACAAAATCAACGCATTGTATTAAGCATGTATGATAAGGGATGATAAAGAAACATAATAGAATTAAGGAAAATGTAAAGAAAATATGTAAAGACCTGACATACCTAAAAAATTGAGATTCAAATGGACGAACTACCCAATTATGTAGTCTTTTTTTCTTCTTGCATCAATCTCCTCAACAATTTGAGTTTTTCACAAGCTTTCTTCCTTTTCAACGTTCAATTGCATATCACTCAAATATAATTAATAACAACAATACAAATAACCAATGTATAAAGTTAAATTCCTACAATCCAATCATAATTAACATTGCAACACTACAAAAATTGAGACTTGAATTGATATGTATAAAATTTGATGTGAAAACTCAATTATTTCCTCCTTCCTAAGTTGGAAAACCATAAAAATGTGGTGGAAAGTTGATGAAAAGTTGGTCCAATGCAAAAACTTTGCATGTGCATTTCCCAATAGCATAAAAAAGCTTTCTTTTGTTGAAACACATGCAAACAAAGAGAATAATAGAGCATGTGGACCTGGATAAAGGGTGTGTTTAATTTTCTACTATTTTTAGAGTAAGCCAAAATTCGCTCGCATTATAACATGAGCACATTTTAGCTTGCTATACAAAACAACCATATTTCAACTTCATCAAAATGGGCTCGTGTTATGAAAAAGTTGATTTCTTAATGTTTTCCTAACTAGTTGTCTCATCACCCACCCCTCTCCCCCCTCTATCTCTCTCACACCTATCTTTCCCCATATGTATCTCAACCCTCTCTCTCTAGGCTATAGGTCTCTCACCTCTATATCTCTCAAATGGATCTCTAGTTATTTCCCTTCCTCTTTCTTAATTTCCTTCGGACGTATTTTGTTAATCTTTATTCTTCTTTATCGATTTCGGGATTCTTCCTTTTACTCTTTCGACTTTATTTTTCCTTTACTTTCGGATTCTTAGTTAATGAGCCTGTTTATCTTATCCCTTTATCGGTTTTACTAATAATTTGTAACCTTTATAATTTACCACAGCCATTGCGCGAACTCTGAATTCGAATCCCGATCCTGAACCTTTAATGATTTCAGGACGACGTGAACTTCCCGATCCTGACCGAATCCCGAATCGATCCATAAAGTCTCAACCCTCATCCCTTAACCCTAAATCCCAAACCCTATCCCCAAACCCTCTACCCCACACTATACCTAAAACCCAATCCCCAACCCTAAACCTTTAAACCCTATTCTAAAGTTTTCCCAACCCCAACTCTTAAATCCTAAACCCTATCCTTCCCTAAACCCTCCTCAACCCTTGGACACTATACCTTTAAACCCTAATCCCTCAACCCTCAACCCTCAACCCACCAAACCCTTAATACTTCAACCCTTAAACTCAAGAACCCTAAAACCTAAAACCTTTAATCTCTAAACCCTAATCCTCAACCCTAAACCCATAATCCCTTAACCCTTAAACCCTCAAACCTAATCCCCAACCCTATACCTCAACCCTAAACCCTAATCCCTCAACCCTCAACTCCCTAAACCCTTTAATATCTCAACCCCTAAATTATTAACCTCAACCCTTAAACCTCAAACCTTAAACTCCTTAATCCCTCAACCCCAATCCCTCAAACCTTAAACCCTAATCCCTCAACCTTTTAACCTATACATTAAACTAGGTCAACCCTCAATTCTCAAACCTCTACCCTATACATTGGACCCTCAACCCTATACCTTAAGCCCTAATACTTTAAGCCCTCAACCCTTAATCCTGACGGATTGATCCGATTTTGATCTGATTGCCGGATCGATGATCGATCTGCCTGACGGATTGATTTATCGATCTTGATTTGAAAACGAAAAGATTGATTGATTCCAGCGGATGGATCTTGATCGGTAAGATGCCGGATTTCGACTTGATTGAGATCTTTTTGATCCTGACTTTGATGCCTTGATGTCCTGCCTGATCTGATTGAAACGATCCGACCGGATCCTGCCTGATTTTGACGTGTTTGACGATTGACGGACGCTCGATTTTGATCTGATCCGCTCGATCTGATTGACGCGGATTGATCCTGCCTGATGCTCGATTTGCCTTCGACGATCCTGATTGAGATCGTCCGCCCGGATCTGGATTGATCGATCCTCGATCTTTCGACGATCTTCGACATAAATGCATATATACATACTTATATACATACAATCATACATACATACATACATACAATCTTACATACATACATACATACATACAAGAATACTTACATACATACATACATACATACATATAGGAATACATACATACATACATACATACATCATACAAATATATATACATAGATTTAACAAACTAGCATTTAACACAAAGCAAGACATAACGCGAGCGTGTCATAATGTGCTTGCATTATGTCTGGCTAAGGCAACTCAAGCACAAACACAAAAAATATGTCAAAGCTATGAAATAACGTGAGCGTGTTATAACACAATCGCGTTATTGCTTGCTTTGGGAATCCCCAAGCATTAGGCTTGGTATTTACTTTGGATTACCAACCCAAAGGCTTGGAGTGTCTTCCCAACATCTAAAGATGTGTTTTTGCATATTCTACAAGACTTCACATAATCAGATTCGTGCTAATTGTTAGGTTTGCACGTGTTTCAAGGTCAAAAAAATTGAACACCTAGGTAATGTTAGGATCTCTCTTAGCTATTTAACAATGTAATTTTTTTCACATTTTGACAATGTTAAGCCTTTCATCTTTAATTTTTTTTGTCTGTGTGTTTGTTTTTTGGCAAAAACTAGTGTTTGGCATTTTTTTCTTTATAAATTAACCGTTCATTAAAATTTCAAATAAATTACATTTTTAGAAACTAGACTCCATTCTACACATATTAAAAAAAATTATTTTCAATTAGTTTTCAAAATTTATAGGGGTAGCATGGCCAAAATTATGTTTTATCAGGATGTGTCCACTTTGAAAATTAGTAAAAAATAAAATATTCATTAAAAAATTATGAGAAAAATTGGGCATAAGCTACATGTTGTTAGCTAATTTCTCACCAAAACGATTTTAAAAATACCAAAAAAAAGTTAACCTTTTGAGGGAGACACAAAATATACTATGTTATGTTTTTTTGACAAAAACAACACCAATTTTTGTGGCTCCCTCTTTTCAACCCCTTAATCTATACCATTTCCAAAAAAAATATTAGTTTAGAAAGAAGACTCAGAGCACTTGCTATATTATTTTTTTCGCATCTTAAAATTTTGAGTGTAACTATCCTCAATTTTTCATCCAAGGTCAATATTTCCTAATTTTAGAAAAAAAAAAAGTGGCCACTTAAGACCCCTTTTTGGACCCCCATCTTTCTGCACTTACCCCCATAAAATAAATATTACAAGAGTTTTCTAATAAAATATAGACACAATTCATTAGCAGAGGAGATTGGCAATAGAGGATCATGATGGTCCATGGAGGCCCTAAACCAGGTTTTTGAGCAAGAGGTGAATTGAATTGAACAAAGTAAGAGCAAAGAAGAAAAGGGCATCACCCAAATCCTTCCTCCAAAACTCCAGACTCAATAGTGATTTATTTGTCATATCACAAACCAAACCATACCTCATGACAACCAGGGCAAGAGCTTGCATTGTAGAAGAAGTCAGTTCAACTTTGGGAAAGATTCCACCAACAAGGGCTAACCCAAATTTAAAATTATAATACTCAAGTACAAACTCCAACGAAGAAAGAGAGTAAATGAAAGGCTAAAAATAACATATTGCCAACATCTTCACCAACTTTTTATCTAACAAAATGTCCATGCGAATGGACAAGAAAGCAAAAGCTACCTCAGAAAATAGAGCATGGGGGTTGTTTTGAAGCCATTCCCTACACAAAATTGTTCTTATAGCCTTCTCAACATGCTCACAAGGAATAGTGAAAACAATACTAACTTTTTTCTATCATATGCATTGTTGCTTCTTTTCTCCCAAAAACATTTGGGTAGCATGACATGCCATGAAGAATCCATAATATCATAGTGAAATTGTGAAGAGAGAAAGTAAATATGTTATAAATGATATGAAGAACATCAAGTTGGTGAAATATATATAGAACAAAGACATCAATACTCAACACTTGAGCATTTAATTTACCACAACACATGTTGATGTGACAATAATATTTCACAAAAAATGAGTCATGACTTAAATAAGTGATTTAATAAGTAATAATGCACCTAAATAAAAGGTCAAACATTGATATTTGCAAATCTAACAATTCTAAGGTTATTCTAGAGGTTTGAATTCACAAGTCAAGCACTTCAGACATTTCCTTCCAGAATGCCACTACAGTTGTCCATCAAACAGTTAAGTTCCACAATAATATAACTTGTAGTTACTGCTAGTATAATTTTAATTTTTTGAGTATATTAATGCTATATTAACTTATTAAATAATATAACTCATAGTTACTAGTCGTTAAGTTGCAATGGCAACTGGCTTTAGACACAGTACTTCACTCAATGGCTCACTTCTGATTAGAACTTATAATATATTGACACTTGTCTCCATTTCAGAGACTTTATGTAGGAATTTGGGTGTGTGGAAAATTCATCCTAGAATAGAACAATATATAGCATTTGATATTTTCGCCACCCACGCTATGATTTTTATTGGCATACCAGTTTAATTTGCCAATGAAATTTTTTTATTGGTTTTAAAATAGGTTTAATTTTCCAATGAAAATATTTTATTGGTTTGAAAACAGGTTTAATTCGCTAATGAAAATATTTATTGGTTTGAGTATGTAGGTTTTATTCGCCAATTGAAATATTTTTTTGGTTTGAAAATGGGTTTAATTCACCAATAGAAATATTTTTTTTGGTTTGAAAATAGGTTTAATTCACCAATGAAAACATTTTATTGGTTTCAAAACAAGTTTTAATCTCCAATGAAAATATTTTATTGGTTTTAAAAAAAATATAATTCACCAAGATTTTCTACAAACTTGTAGCGATTACAAAAGATTTGCCAATTGAATTTATTATTTTTTTGCGAATAAAGAATTTTTTTTCCAATAAAATTAATATTTTTTCAAGAATTATACAATATTCGCTAGGTTTTTACACCTTTTCTAAGGAGGGGTTCTTAAAGTTATCACTGCTCCATAGTCAACATAAAAATGCACTAAGGAAAATGGGCCCATGTTGTTTGGTGGAGATGACAATGAAATGATTTGGTCTTCATCCACATTCAAATCAATACCAAGATTTGTAGTCCCCTCCAACAACCATGATGGTTGGTCATGTGCAGTGGGTAAAGATAGTGGCTCTTTTGCATTAGTATGCTGGTCTAGAAAAATAAGTATATATATTGAAGCACATATTTCCTTTGCAAATGGCTCCACACTATTTGCTATAAGGTTTACATGTGTCTCTTCCACCTATGATTGTGAAACATCAATATTAGATAGAATTAGAATGTTTTGTGCAGTTGAAGCATCGTTAGGGGGACTAAATTCAAAAGTGTCACTTGGTTGCATATCCTCGATTAGCGCATATGAATTTAGGAACCAAATACCAGTCCTCTTAAAACTAGATTTAATGTTATCAACAACCAATGATTTTTTAAATGCAAGGTTGCCTAGTGTTACCAAATCTACCATTTTTATCTCTAAATTTGGATACCTAGTTGTCCATGATGCTATTTCACTCTTAAAATATGATTTGAAGGTTGAGAAGATGTTAACATCTAATGACTACAACTTGTGAGATGTGTGGGTTGGTAGTGTTAGCAGGTCAATACTAAGTGACCTTGTCTTTTGAATAGTTGAGAAGGAAACATGGTTTTCATACCCATCAAATATCAACATGTGTCTATTAGTGGGTGAGACGACCTTAGGTACAAAACTAGCAAAGTGGTGCAGGCAATTCAAAAAGATATCTTTTGTCATCCATGCATGGGGCTAAGAATCCATGCATGCACCTAGTTCACAATTGGGAATGCAATTATTTAGTTGTTTCTTGCTCCTAAAAAAACTAAAAAAACTAAGGATCTTTTATCTACTAGCATTAACACAACATAAAATTGTTATCCAATGTCATCTCTTTTGTATAATGTATGACACACTTCCACTGCCCTTTTTGGTGAGCACTTGCATTGCACCATTTCTTTTAGCTTGAATGTCAGTCTCATCACAATTCAAAATCTTGAACGAACCATATAGATTAGTTATATATGCCCTTGACAATGTGTCATAGAACATTGCAACAACTACAAGCCTCTAATTGAGTGCTCTATCTCTATCAAGTCCTTTTTGTTGTCCTCAAAGTAAGATCAAGGTGTCATTTTTTGAAACCTTTCCACCAAAACTTACCAGATAGTCCATCCTTGAATGGATTTGGCCTTGTTTGACATATCTATGATACTTAATACTTTAAATTCACAATTTCAAGTCCATGAACAACTACAACCATCTCCTTGCAACATTCAACAACCTTCTCCTCTTCTTCCTCATCCAAAATAGTTGGGGGTCCTTTCATTTGGTGGAAGTTACACCAATCAACTTGTAGACATCCAAATTTGGACACTTAATTTATCCAAATTTATCACTTTTCGTCTAAAACATCCTCTTATCCGAGTTAATTAAATAATATTTCTATTATTTAATTAATATATTTAATTAAATCCCTAAGGTATTTAATTAATAATTAAATACCTTACCCTCCTTAATCCTCTTTTCTTCAAATAAATTAAATAAATATTACATTTATTTAATTCCTCACATGTCATTTTCATCTAATCCTAATCCATCTCCTAATTTCCTCATTAAGGATGTGCACATGCCTAATCCTTGATTAGGATGTGTCACATCCTCCAACTTTTGCAAGTTGGCTTTAATCCCCTAGCCCCCATTATCTTCTAATTATTGATTAATTAAGCCTAATCATTCTTCAAGGAATTTTTAATTCCTTTTTATTCTTCCTAGATTCCCCTCTTTTATATGTGAATTTTTAATTCACATTCCATCCTTCCAAGGCTTCTAGAACCTTGGACTTGTCACAATCTCCACATGTGACCAACCTTGGACTTGTCACAATCTTCACATGTGACCAAGTCCCACCTTTTTGGAGCCCACCTTTTACCCTCTAGATCATCCTAGGAATGTGAATTTTTAATTCACATTTATCTTCTTCCCAACCACCTTTTCCCATGTAGATTTTTGAGGAATTCCAAAATTCCTCAAATGTCTCTTTCACTCCCACTTGGGTACAAGAAATCCCTTTTTGTGGAAATCCTTTCATCCCCCAAGGTGCATGTCCTTTTCCACCTCATGTACCTTTTTGACAACTCATTTCCATCTCATCCACCCTTGGCCACTTCACCCTCCACATGTTAAGATGTGAGGGCTTGTGGGTTCTCAACCCACCATAGCCCTTCATCTTGGCCTTGTTGGGAAAATCTTGACCATTGAATTCTCTAGAGAATTCAAATTCCTCTATAAATACCCCCTTCTCAAGGGCATTTCCAACACTTCTTCATTGGAGCAACCTTATGCTGCTGATTTTCCTTCTCAACACTTTGCACTCTCATAACTACATGCTGTCCATTTGAATCCTCAAGCCTTTTTCAACCATTCAACCATCTTTGTTCATCATTTTACATATTGAAGCTTGCATTTTAGTCATTCAATCCATCATCTAAGGAGCACACAACCAATCCAAGCAAGGGCCAATCAAAGAGGTATCAATAACAAGGGAGGTAAAAGTATTTGTGTTTTATCTTATTTGCATTCCTTTTCGTTGAACCAGTCTTTTGGCTAATCTTGAGGTGTCCTTTGTATTTTGTTATTCATGTTTCTTAGTTAGTTTTGCACACTTAGAGCAGTAGAAATTCCAAGGTATACATTTCTGGCACGCCCGGTGGGACCCACACACGGGTCTGGCATTTAATGTTTCTTTGATTTAAGATTTTTGCAGGAAAAGTTCACAGAGTTGCGGTAGCGCCCTTCACAGAAGTGCGGTAGCGCCCTCGCAGAAGTGCGGTAGCGCCCTTCATAGAAGTGTGGTAGCGCCCCCACAGAAGTGCGGTAGTGCCCCCACAAAAGTGCGGCACTGCCCTTCACAGAGTTGCGGCAGCGCCCTTTACAGAGTTGCGGCAGTGCCCTTTACAGAACTGCGGTAGCGCCCTCACAGAAGTGCGGTAGCGCCCCCAACAGAACTGCGGCAACGCCCTTTACAGAACTGTGGCAGCGCCCTTTACAGAATCAAGGGTAAATACTTCTTCACAGAATCAAGGGTACAATTTTAATAAAGACAAATGCTTTGAGGGTAAAATAGACGTTTTGGCTTCGTTTTTGCTCTAGTTTTTTGCTATATTCACGTGATAACTCTCTAACGTAGTTCTGGCAAGAATATTGCTATTTTTCACTAACATTTTTGTAGCATATTGTGGCAAAATTTGACCAGCGCGAGACAAACCAACATTGCCGCACGTCTACAACCACAAAATTATTTTGTTGTTTTCTAAATATAGTCTAATTAGGGGATTAAATTCATTGTTTGTCAGTGGTTGTTTACTTTGTGTTACCCAAGGGGCATTGATTTGTTTTCACTTTCCCTTATACCCCGTAGAGCCTCGGGAGTAGCTGGAAGAAGTTGGTGTCTTTTAGTGGACCCGCTAGATTTCCATCACCCCAAGGGGATCTATTCCAACCACGCAATCGCTGGTATAAAGGGGAGAACAAAGTTGTACCCCAATCCAACAGATCATAATTGGTGGAGCTACCGGGGTTTAGTGATACCTAGATAGACGGAAGAGTTAGTCCTGAGCCTTCTCAAGATCTCACGGGTTCCCACTCACGCCAGGACAGATCGTGTTCACTGGGTTGTGCCTCACGCATCGAGAGAGAGTATATCGAGGACTCCCTAGAAGCCTTGTGCATCCTAGATTAAGACTTTGCCTTGCCATACCCTTAATATTAATCATAGGATTGTGCTGGCGTTAAAGTGTTTCCTTGTGAAAAATCTGTCAAATTTTTGATACTTGGGCCTTACTTTATCATATTGTGTCCTTTCAATAGCCATTGCCATCAAAACCCAAATTTTATCCCCTCGTGAGAAACACCTGTAGTGCCCCCGATTTATCAAGTAGCAGGTGGTAGCGCCTCTAATTTATCAAGGCAGAAGGCAGAGCTCGACATCAAGTAGAAACGCTTCGACATCAGAGAAAGGCTAGAACACTCCCCGGGATGACAAGTAAAGGCAGAGCTCGATGCATCGCGGTAAAGGTTTCATCATTTTAATAAGTAGACAAGTTACATGCCTTTAACTTCCCGGGGCTGTCATTTACAAACCGTGCATCGGATCAACTTCATTCAAAAACCAAAATTGCTCAATTTTTCAAGCTCTATCTAGTGGTACCTTCCATTTCTTCCTATCCAATCACACCAATCCTATCAAATTCATCAAATCATCTACCCGATCCAATCATCCGTCTACCGAATCCCATCAAAATCAAAAGCAATCCCATCCAATCATCCTAATCTGAGCTTTTGTCCAATCCTGATCTGAGCTTGACCAAAATCCTAATTTGAGCTTTAATCCGTTCCCATCCAAAATCTTTTATCCATCCTCTTTATCCTTTTACCATCATGAATCCTCATCCTCCATCAATAGTAGTCAAGGGAAACCTTAATTACGTGGACGACGATAACGAAAGTCTTGTCGATCAAGAAGAATATGACATAGATCCCCTTGATGCTATTGTCACTAGTAAGCTTTCTCCACCCACTTTCCAAAATCTGATTACTCCTATGAGCCATCCCGTTATGTCTTCATCCATGCCTAGTCATGCTCCTTATGCCACCCTTAACAATCGATATCTAGTATCTTCTTCATCCCCATATTTGTCATGTCCTTCATCTACATCATCCCCTTACACAACATCTACATCCTCTTATCCTCATCTTCCATCCCAATACTCCTATTACAATTCCCCATCCATGTCCCCCTATCCTAATCCTCTTTTCCAATCTTCCCATACTAATCCTACATCCACACCCTTTTTCCTTAATCCTACATCCACATATCCTCATCCTAATCCATCATCCCAATACCTTTATTATAATCCATCCCCCACATCCTCTTGCCCCACTACACCACCTATATCCTCTTGTCCTAATCCACAATCCATATCCCCCTATCTTAATTCACCACTCCAATATCCTTACCTTAACCCTCCATCCAATCCCACTCATCCATCGCATCCTAGTCCTCCATCCAATCCCAATCCTCCATTTACTCATAGTCCTACATTCGATCCCATTCCTCCATCTAACCCTAGTCCAAAAATCCATAATCCCTCATCCATTTCTACCACCCCAACCAAGCCAACCATATGCAAGTCTTTCATTTCAGAAGTTCTCCAAGGACTCATTACAAAGAAGCCATCCCCAACTCCACATCTTGAAGTCATGGAACCATGCCATCCAAATCCATCATCCACGGTCACTAGTGATGAGACCCTTCTCCACACCACACCTATCATTGTTGTTACCACCCCTAGCACTGATCAAACCATTGAAACCATTGAACCCACTAAACCCATTGAACCCACATCTCCTACTATGAGAACCACCAAATCCATCGAAGACACCCAATTCCAATCCACTCCCTCTACTCCTAGATCCACCCAAATCTAATCCACTCTTCCCATTCCTAGTAGCACCAAAACCCATTCCAATGAACCTCATGAATCTTTCATCCCTCCATCTTCCCCACTTGAAGAGTCCCAACAAGACTCCATTACCATGCCTCCCACACACGATGAGTCACGCCAAGAGTCTAATCCAAAGCATGCCAGCATATCCCCTTCTCTCGATCAAGATCCTACCATCCCATCTAGTCCACCTCAAGATCACAGTCCTCCATCCATTCCATCCCATGATCCTCTTGTCATTCAAGCTTCCACTGCTCCATCTCCATCTCCATCGCATGAGCCCACTACCACAATTCCAGATCCTATCATGGCCCCTACTCCCTCTCCTAATGTTGCTATCCCATCATCTCCTTCTCATGATCCCCCATCATCACCTAAAAATGCTATCCCCACACTGCTTGCATATCCCCTTGGTCCTCTCACATTCCTCCATGGTGGTCTCCTCACAGAAGAAAAACAAAGCATATACACCAACCCTCCTCTTCCACCTAATAATGAACTTGCATCATTCTTCCAAAATAACAAAAATCTTGTCCTAAATCGAATGCTCAAGAGAATGAACTATTAAGGAAAAGGTTTAGGCCTTCATGAGCAAGGTATTATAGAGCCTATCCAAGCTAAAGAACATTTGTATCCGCGAGGTCTTGGATGTACTACTCGTGACTCGCAATCCAAAAATTTTGGTACAACCTCTAGACATCCTCAACAAGCCTTTTCCAAAAGACATGTCGGCTCTTCTCATCGCCCTACTAGATCATATGTCGCCATCCCTCCTCCTCTATCATATCACCTCAAAACAACTGTCCATCTTCCTCCTTCATCCGCTCCATCCATATTGGGTCCTTATGTCCCCTCATCCCCCATCCCATATCCTCCAAGTCCTAAGTCTATTTTGGGCCCTTATATCCCAAAATCACCTCCTCCATCTCATCCTATCCATCCTTTCATCCATCCATCCCTATCCATGTCGCCCATCATAACTATCCCACTCTCATGTTCCCTAATCAGGATCAACAAAGGCACGTACCTGTACATCATCCATCCACATATCATCCTAAAAATCCTACCTCCATCCCTCCATTCATGTGTCCTCCACATCATCCATCCATTCACACCCATCCCATTGCTACTAAAAGCACTTTGGCTATTAAAGAAAAAATGCATAAATCCAAACATCCACATGAATCTAAGGCTCCCCATGTCCCCTCCAAAAGACATGGTGAAGAAAAGAAAAATCTACATCAAATCCATAGGCCACAAAGGCCCACCAAAGAAAAGATCAAAACCATGTGGATCCCAAAAAAAAAAGCTGCAATGCCATCACATGAAAAATCTGCAAGAACATCCAAAGTCGCTAATCCAAAAGCTAATCGTACACTCATTTCATCTCCTAAGTCTGTTTTGGGTCATCATGTCCCGAAATTCACCATTCCATCTCCTCCATTATCCCCAAATTCTCCATCCATCAAGCCTATTATCTTTTCACATCCACCACCACATGTGCCAATGTTGATCCCGAACACATCTCCCCATCATTCTATCCATACCCTTTCTAGCATCCCATCCATTATCCCACATATCTCCCCCATCAAATCCCCCTAATTCATCCTCTTGCATAATCCATTTATCCTCATAAGGTTGTACCGACATCCAACAGTCGGTTCGAAAATGGGCTCTTACTACCTCGTATAGAACTTGATACTTGAGTCATCCATCCATATCCATATCATGTATCTTCTAAATTCCCTTATCCACATCCCTATCCTTATCCATTTTTCATCCCCCTACTATCCAAAAAAAAAAGAGTCAAAAAAGTCAAAAAAAAGAAGAAGAAGAAATCATTCGTCCAATGGTGAAAACTTGGCAAACAAGCGCCTTGGATAAGTACCATGATGAAAACCTGGCAAACAGGCGTCATGTGTAAAACCACCATCTACACTTGGGGGCAACTTCCTGGTATGTATTCCCTCTATCCGCTATGCACCCGTCTTCCTATTATCCGTCCTCTTCATAAATTCCCCCCATCCCACCTATCTTCCGCATCCTACCATCATATCCCATTTATCTCCCATTCCCTCCATCCTTCTTGTGATCTTGATCAAAATTGAGGCACCTATCTATGCATGCTTTGGACACCTATTGGTATATATTCCCTTCATCCATGCTCTATCATATTCCTTAGTCACCCATCCTATTCTCATATAGTCATCTCCTTTATCTTCCCATCCACTTGTCTTTTGTCCCTCATGCCTCCTCATATATGACATATCTAAAGTGGGGGCATTTGCTTCCTTTGTGACATAGTCCTTGGAGACATCATCTATCACAACATCCCTTCATCTCCCTATCCATCTATCATAGCATCCCTTCCATCTCCCCATCCTTATCTTCGTATCCAGATTCTATCATAGCATCCCTTCCATCTCCCCATCTATCCTAGCATCCCTTTCATCTTCCAATCCTTATATTCCCATCCATCCAAACAATCCCTCCCATCCCCCATCCCTTCATCCTTCTTCCTAATCCCCATCCTCCCCTACCCTCTTTTCCCTAGCCCTCCCCTTTTCCCCCATCCCCATCCTATCCTCCCCTACCCTCTTTTCCCTACCCCTCCCCTTTCCCCCCATCCCCATCCTATCCTACCCATCCCCCTATGTTCCCTACCCCTCCCCTTTTCCCCCCCATCCCCATCCTATCCTATCCCCTACTCATCCTCCCCTACCCTATGTTCCCTACTCCCTCCCCTTTTCCCCTCATATCCCCATCCCATCCCCTACTCCATCCTCCCCTACTCCTGTTCCCCTACCCCTCCCCCCATCCCCATCCTATCCTACCCATCCCCCTATGTTCCCTACCCCTCCCCTTTTCCCCCCATCCCCATCCTATCCTATCCCCTACTCATCCTCCCCTACCCTATGTTCCCTACCCCTCCCCTTTTCCCCCCATCCCCATCCTATCTTACCCCCTACCCCCTCCCCTTTTCCCTAACCCTCCATCCTACCCTATCCCCCATCCCCATCCTACCCTACCCCCTACCCATCCCTTTTCATCACTCCCCATCCCCTATTCCATCCTGCCCCTTCCCCCCCTTTTTCCCTCCCTCCTCCCCTTTTCCCCCATCCCCATCCTGTACCATACCCCCCACTCCATCCCTTTCACCACTCCCCATCCCCTATTCCATCCCCCATCCCCCTCTATTTTCCCCTTAACCCCCCACCCCTTCCCCCACCCCTCCTGTATGCAGACCGCTTCAGTCACAGGTACACACACCGTGAGTTAGCATGTCTGAAGGGCCACCAGCCTCGGCCACATGGCTCCTGCATGCTCCTCGGGCCTCATTTGCTGAGGCACGGGCCATGAACTGGGCCTCAAGACAGGCCTCACAGAAGGAGGACCCCCAGCCTCTAATTTTTCACAGCACTTTAATTTTTACACAAATTGATTCACCCGGGGCCATTTTTCCTAATCTAACAAACCCATGTCTCATTTTTCAAAATTAATTTTGATTTTACACCGACACTCCGTGAGGCCATAACTTTTGGACGGTTTTAATGCTGCTATGAGCCACCGAGTGATTTCCTAACCAGGAAACCAGTTGGACCTCGCTTTGACCTTACTTTTGGGCCCTCCTGCTTCATCTCGGACCCCAAAAATCCTAATTTAAGAGCCAAAAAATGTTTCCCACTCATAACTCAATATGCATATCTCGAATTTGGGATGTTAGTTGGCAATTCATCCTATCTCACCAATGGGTATTTTTTTGACAAAATTGGGACTCCCAAACGCCTATCCATGAGGTTTCCTAAAATGGCAAAATTTGATAGTTTTTGCAAAATTGCCACATTTGGAAAAATCTGCTTGTCAACACCTTACATCCCTTAAAGCCCCGGAGCTCGGTGTAGAATCCATTCAATCATATCCTTCAATCATTCTGGTCTCCAATCCAATCCTAATCTGAGCTTTAATCTTATCCCAATCTGAGCTTAGCCAAACCCCTAATCTGGGCTTTCATCCATCTGCAACCTAGTCTTAAGATCCTTCCCTCCATCTTCTTCAATTTTGTCCCATTCATCCATTCTAATAAATCTATTCACTCATTCCATGTAACCATTCATCTGCTTCGAACTTTCATCTATTATCTCAACACTTCATCGAACCTCCTATCATCTCAAACATTCATCAAACCTCCTATCATTTCAAACTCTCATTCCATAATCTTGATCAATCATTTACTCATTCTGAGTAATCTTCCACCTGTTCCAAGCATCAGTCATCTATCCATTTGGTCACCTTTTCCTCATCCAAATCCTTATCCCTCTATCCAATTCACCCAAACAATCCTTTTTCCTCCCCCCCATCCTCCCCCCTCATCCCATCGCCTAATCCCTTGTCATTGGTATCTCGCTATAGGCTTTATCCCATGCAATCCAATGTCATCCATCTTATCGTCATCACTTCTGCTTTTTTTTTTTTTTGCACATCTTCTATATCTCATCATTCATCATTTCACCATTCATCTATATGGCATGTCATTTGCCCACTTCATCTTTGATGATTTGGATAACTATCCCATCCCTGAGCTTTATATAGTCACTATCGTCCAACATCATTTATCTTATCACTTCATCATTCATATATCTTGTCCCATCGTGTCGGTCCAATCTTTTTATCCCCTTATCTAGGGTCATCTCATCCTCTTTCATCCATCATTTGTTGTCGGACTTTAGTCGAACTACGTTGCCCCTACGCTTTCACGTAGGCAAGGTTGATCATTTGATCCGCCCCCGGGGTTCCATCATCAGTCTTCAACTCTTGTTCCTATTGTCTGTCCCGTCTTTACCATCCATCAAGGTCTCCATCTTGGTCAATCATCCACCTTTCACTGAACTACGAGGGCTCTGCGCTTTCACGTAGGAAAGGCTAATCTTTTATCGACCCCCGAGCCCCTAGGTCTTTAGGTTTTGTTAGTCTTATGTCTTATCTCCCTTGTGTCGTGTCGTCAAGCTATGCCCTTATCTAGCTGGTTCTTAACAAACAAGATCCACTTGTATCATGAGATCCTATCGATTTTGAACATCCCGCATCATAACGATCTTTTAATATCCATCATCTTTGGTCTCCACAGGATGTATCCTTCCTAACATACCTCATCAATCCCATCTATCCCCTTGATCCTATGGCAAAGGACATTTGATTACATCTTTTTGATAAGCTTTTTGGCTTTGTTTATCCTCTGAGATCCCTTATCATCACTTGTCAAGGCCGCCATAATCCAATTATGGTGTGTTTTGATTGGTCAACATAGGGCATATCTTGATCTTTTTATGTCTATTTGTGTCTTCTTGTTGTCCCAATATAGTACCCACCAAGATCTCCTCGAGAAGCCCGTGTTATGTCGGGCATCCTTTTGTGCTTGCAGGTTATCTCTCAATACCTGGCCCGCCCAAGGTCTTTGTGACTTTGGGGTGTTGGGGTAGCCTTCTTGTCTGTTGTGTTTGTTTTATGCATTAGACACTAATTCACCTTGGTTCCACATACCCTGGCACTTGGTGTCTTATGCTATAGCAAAAATCAGTGCTCCGAAGATGGAAAATTGCATTAGGATTGCATCTCATTTTCCATTCTATCGTCTTGCATGTATTCCCCCATCCATTCATCCTTCATCCTTATCTCACATCTCTATCCAATCCCCATCCATTCCATTTAGCTTGAATCATTTAATCATATCCTTGGTCTTGTCCCTAGTCTTGTTACCAGCCTTGACCCGTCCTCACCATCATCATCCATTATTATCATTCCCTATCCTTTCGGTGTTGTTTTGGGATGTATCCTTCCCTCATCAACAACACTTTCATCATCATCAGGAGGTATTCTTCCCTATCCCTTTAGTGTTGTTTTGGGATGTATCCTTCCCTCATCATCAGGAGGTATTCCTCCTTTAGTGGTGTTTTCGGATGTATCCTTCCCTCATCAATACCACTCAGTGGGATGTATCCTTCCCTATCCTCATGTTGTTTCGGGATCCTTCATTCAACACTCCATCCATCATCAACCTATTTTGGCTTGTACATTGACTGGGGCAGCATCATCTTCATCTCTACATCCATTTGTGCTTCATCCATTTCCATATCACTTACTCTCTTCCCCATCACCTTGCATCATCTTCCTCATCTCCCCTTGCATCACATCATCTATTTCGAGAGCACACACGTGTTCTCTTCAACCCGCATGTCCTCTCGAGGGGGCATCCTTCATCCCTAATTTTCATCATTTTTCCCTTCCTACCACTCTTTGGATGATCAGCATCTTTCCCAATCTAATCATCTTCTTCCAAGTTCTATGTTTTAATATTCTTTGAAATGATGCTACATCGTAACACCATCTCAAAGAGGGGAAAAATGTAGACACCTAAATTTGGACACTTTTATTTGTCCAAATTTATCCCTTTTTATCTAAACATCCTCTTATCCTGAGTTAATTGTATAATATTACTATTATTTACCATCTTTAATTTTGCCAATCCCTAAGGTAAGTATTCTAAATTAATAATTAAATACCTTACCTCCTTTATCCTTTTTTCATCAAATAAATTAAATAAATATTACATTTATTTAATTCTCACATGTCATTTTCATCTAATCCTAATCCATTCCTATCTTCTTTCATTAAGGATGTGTGCACATGCCTAACTCTTTGATTAGATGTGTCATCCTCCAACTTTTGCAAGTTGGCTTTTAATCCTAATTAGCCCCTAATTATCCTCGAATTACTGATTAATTAAGCCTAATCATTCTCCAAGGAATTTTTAATTCTTTTTTATTCTTCCTAGATTCCCCTATTTTATATGTGAATTTTTAATTCACATTTCATCCTTCCAAGGCTTCTAGAAGCCTTGGACTTGTCACAATCTTCACATGTGACCAACCTTGGACTTGTCACAATCTCCACATGTGACCAAGTCCCACCTTTTTGGAGCCCACCTTTTACCCTCTAGATCATCCTAGGAATGTGAATTTTTAATTCACATTTATCCCCCCAACCACCTTTCCTTTTCCCATGTAAATTTTTGAGGAATTCTAAAATTCCTCAAAAGTCCCTTTCACTCCCACTTGGGGACAAGAAATCCCTTTTTGTGGAAATCCTCTCATCCCCCAAGGTGCATGTCCTTTTCCACCTCATGTACCTTTTTGACAACTCATCTCCACCTCATATCCCCTTGTCCACTTCACCCTCCACATGTCAAGATGTGAGGGCTTGGGGGTTCTCAACCCAGCATAGCCCTTCATCTTGGCCTTGTTGGAGCAATCTTGACCCTTGAATTCTCTAGAGAATTCAAAATCTCCTATAAATACCCCCTTCTCAAGGGCATTTTCAACACTTTTGATTTGAGCAACTACATGCTGCCCATTTGCCTTCTCAACACTTTGCACTCTCATAACTACATGCTGTCCATTTGAATTCTCAAGCCTTCTTCAATCATTCAACCATCTTTGTTCATCATTTGCATATTGAAGCTTGCATTTTAGTCACTCAATCCATCATCTAAGGTGCACAACTAATCCAAGCAAGGGCTAATCAAAGAGGTATCAACCACAAGGGAGGTAAAAATATTTGTGTTTCATTTTATTTGCATTCCTTTTCGTTGAACCACTCTTTTGGCTAATCTTGAGGTGTCCTTGGTATTTTGTTATTCATGTTTCTTAGTTAGATTTGCACATTTAGAGAGGTAGGAATTCCAAGGTATACAACATCAAAAAGAGATTCAATCACAATATTATTTTTCAGAGTAGATCACTATTATGGTGCATGTGTGTTATCAACATGCACAAATGGATTTGGATGGTGTTGACAGTACATCTAAGGAACAAGTCATTAAGAAAGAATATCACTTTTATATTAGTGATGACAAAGACCACGATACTCTATTTGTACAACATTGTTTCAAAAACTTTTTTGAATATTTGGCAATCAAGGGTGTCAAAATTGAAAAGCATTTTGTATGGTCAGATGGATGTGCTTCACAATTTAAATCTTCAAGGCCATTTTATGCACTTTGTAGATATCATCGAAATGACAACATACCACATGTTTGGAGCTTCTTTGAGAGTGGACATGGAAAGGGTGAACATGATGGTGTAGGAGCTTGCATCAAACGTGCTATAAGAAAGTATCAACTGAATTATGAAGGAGATCATATAAAAGATGCGCATGATGTTGAATGGTGTCAAAAACACTTTGCATCAAATGAGGTTGTCACATCTTCAACAAACAACCGATCCATTCCACATAGAGTGTTTTGCAAGATATCAGGTATGTTTTTGTTTATATTTAAATCTTTAAATATACATATATATGTACATTCAAGTTTATTTATTTTAGTTTGAATATATTTATATTAAATTATGATTTTTTAATGCAAAATTAATTTTTGTAGGTGTGGATAGAAGATCAATGCATGGATGCAAGAGGGTAGAGAAAACAAGATCTTTGCATTCTGTCATGAGTACAAATAGTTTCCCGTGGACATTGCAGACTAGGGATTACTCATGTTTTTGTTATGACTGCATTTTAGAAAACTATGATGAATGCAACAACCAACAACAAGGATATGTTAGTGGATGGAATTTGGTGCCACTAGATGTTAGTGACACATACAATGAAGATGAAGATGAAAGCTTTGAAGACATTCCTTTGATTTCAATTGATTATGACCATATTTCAGGACTAATTAAAAAGGGTATGTATGTGTATATATTTATATCGTACATGTACGAGCTTTTGTAAATTTGTAACTTAATCGTTTAATAATTTTTTGCTACTTATTTTAAGTAAATTTATATATACTTAAATGATAGTGGAACTCCTTTTTTTACAAATTTTCCATGTAAATTTGGTGCAAGAGATATTTTTGCAGTCATAGCAGAGGCTGGAAACATAGAAGGTGTTAGTTATTATCTATTGTGTTGCACAAGAGAGAGGTGGAAGCTAGTAGAATCATAAACGAGTGATGGAATGTCATTCCCCATAGGTTTGACAAAATAAATAGATGCTCTTGCAAGATTTATCTATTGAATGTATATATTTTGAATTTGTTACTCGTATTGACCTTCTAAATGTTATGTCTTACTTTTGAATGTTGGTTCCCACAGGTTCAGTTGTACTGCAAGGGACATATCTGAAACAAGTCAAAATTGTTCAGCA